>QODF01000080.1:1053215-1117319 GCA_024372805.1 Oostethus manadensis | reverse complement strand
AACAGACAAAATGAGACAGTGAGGTTAGATGAGACAGGAAGTGAGGTAGAGGACAGACAAAATGAGACAGTTAGTGAGGTAAGATGAGACAGGAAGTGAGGTAGAGGACCGACAGTATGAGACAGGAAGTGAGGTAGGGACTGAGGTAGGGGACAGACAAGATGAGAGAGGAAATGAGGTAGAGGACAAGGAGCTCACCTATCAAAGAAGGTTGCCAGCAGCCTCCTCAGTAGAACTTTGTGTTTGACTCCAGCACATAGGTGACAGTTCATGAGCTGACCTCGAGTCATCAAAACACCTGAACCTGCACACACACACGCACACGCACACACACACACACACACACACACACACAGAGTTGTGTTTGGTGATGTAACCATGAAGCTCCACCAAGACGTGAGAGTGGTGTTAAATCCAAATCTTTGCTGGTGTGGGTAACATATGTCATTTCTTTTAGGTGATCCTACCTGCCACCAGCTCCACCTTCTCCCCGGGATCTCCCTCCGTGTAAAGCGACGGGTGGCAGCGATATCCAATCTGACTGACCAGACTAGCTGGGAGCGCCATGTTGTCTCCGCCCACCAGCATGCACGTACGTCGCTCGCTGGCCAATGGCAGACGCAGCAACTCCATCTTCTCCTGTCCTGGACCAATGAGGACAAAGGAGGAGGTGCTACAGGTGCATGATGTACGTGGTGCTTACCATGCTGCCCAAACACATGCTGGAACATTCCAGACTGGCTGCTGTTGCAGGAGTAATTGTCTTCCAGCTCCTCCTCGGTTGGAGGTTGGGAAGGGGGCGAGTCATTTGGGAGGCTAGACCCTTCTGAACTGGAGTGACCCCCACCTGCTACAAGGTAGGACTGCAGCCCCAGAACCACTCCTCCACCTGCACCCAGGTAACACAGAGTTCCCCTTGTGCCGGTCTGAAACTCCCCTGCAAAGTCCACTCTGAGGACAGAAGGGGGACACGCCAGGGTGGGAAAGGTCAGACAAGTGACATGTCCTCACCTGGCCTCCACATCTTCTCCAGGAGGCAAGTCTTGTTTCTCCTGTTTGATCCTGCTGACAGCCATCAGTAGCTCCTCTGGACTTATGGAGGGAGGCTCTGGACTGGACCCCTGCAACTGGGGTGTAGTGTGCTGCCGGAGCACGTGAGTGTCCAAAGGTCCCATCTCGTCTGCTGAGGTGGTCTGTAAACCACCAACACAAAGTTCAGAACTCAGAGTACGAGATCACAACCCGTCATCTACTTGGGCTACATCTAATTGGGTCAGATGTGTCAGTAGGTGTGGCCAAGCTCACCTGCGAGTCACAGCAGTAAGGCGAGGAAGATGAAGACTTCATCATTATCAGTTCCAGGCCACGCTCCACAATGTTCTGGATTTGCAGGTACCCGGCCGTGTACATGAGAACAAGCTGCTCACTGGCGGCCATGTTGAGGCGGCCCGTGTAGCAGAAGGAGAGAATCTGCCGGAAGCAGGCGGGCGTCACTGAGGAGGGCAGCTCAAAGGTCACCTGGGACGACTCACTGGGCTCAGACGACTCAGAGCAGAACAGGTCTCTGAAGTAGAGCGAGGAGGCGGCCAGAACCGCACGGTGAGCCTTGAACACCTGTCCCTGGACCAGGATGGAGACGTCGCAGTAATGTCCCAGCAACCGCTGATGGTTTAGATTTCCCAACACGCTGCTGCCGAAGTCCGGAATCTCCACCTGAAGCAGACCCTCTGACATGGTGGTGGGCAGGGGGTGTCCAGAGCAACAGGAAGTAGTGGAAGCGGCGTGTTCACGTATCTGGGGGGGTGCCGGTGTCGCCTCTGGAAGGCTTTGCATCCATGTTTTAGTGGCGGGTTTAGGGGGGTGAAAGCTTCAGGTGGCAGTGGCTGAGGCCACAAAAGAACAGGGGCTGCAGATTAGGAGGGGGAGAGTTCTAGATCTATTCATGAATTTGTCCAAAAAAATGTTTTACTCTGACCTGGTCCTGCAGAGTCTAATCAAGGTTAGTCCAGCAATGTCAAAGTCCAGTGCAGTAGGGAAGGACTTTTTCAAGAGTCCAGTTTAGCAGCTCACTGAAGTCCAGTAGAATCCAGTGTGGTGATGGTTGTTGTTGAGATGCTCACCTCCTCTCCGCTCCTCGTCTCCTCCATGCAGTAGCGCAGCGTCCGCTGCTTCCTAGGAGGGGAGGGGGCAGACAGACGAGGGGGAGGGGGGTGGAGTCATCTGAGGACAGCGAGGAAGCTTATGCGACTAACTGCCCTGCAGAGGACAAGGAGGGAGGGGGACATGCATGCCAGTGTGTCCACGCTGCATTGCAGTGCTGAGGCTCAGTTGGCATGCTGACCATACACACACGTGCACGCTGATGACATCATCACTAACTGGTGTTGCTATAACGTGCTGTGATTAGTCATTTGGTTTGATGTCATAGAAAGGTTAAAAAAAAGTGCTGAGTCATGTGGTAAGAAAACAGTATTTAATTTAAAGGGCCAGCATCAACAATAAAAGGACGTAAAAACACTTCAAAAGACGTCCCGGCCCCTCCCTCTCACAAGGGGCAGGACCCGGAATGACAGTAAAAGACGGGAACGGGCGTGTCCAATCAGACGAGGCGGCGGCAGGACAGCAGCTTCCACCTCCTGGATCGCACTTTGAAGAAGAAGAGGAGGAGCATGAGGACGAGGCAGGAGGACACGTAAAGTACGACGCACAGGCTCATGTCCACACTGTTGAAGCCCACAGCCAAAATCCACACCCTTCCACTGGCGCCGCCACTTGGCCCCTGCAAAACTTCCTGTTGTGGGCGGAGCCCCAGACGCTCTTCCAGATAAAGGCGGCTGTGAGTCACGCCCGGACGAGGGGGGGTGAGAGTGTGTCTGGAAGACAGGTTGTCTGCGCCATAGTGACGTTGCAGGAAGTTGAGCACGTTGTCCAAGTCCCAAACATGGACACCATCTTTCTCCTCGTGACAGGACGGGCAGAGGGACATGCTGGGCCATTCTTCTTTGGGGAAGAGGGGGTCTTCACTCAGAGAACCTGCAGGAGAACCACCATGATACCAACAATGCGTCCTGTGTGTGTATGTGTGTGTGTTACCCGCTAGTCTGGAGTTGACTATGTTGTGTTGTCTCCACAACCACATGACCTCGTCTTGGGGCGTCTGGATGGTGGTCAAAATTGAGGCCTTCTCAAAGTTTCGACCACATTCTTCACATCCGAAAAAGCTCCTCATGTAACCTTGCATGACCTGCAACACTGGCGCACCTTCAGTAGCCATGGCTACGCAAACACACCCACACACAAAAATTTCAATAGCGCAGGGTAGTGTGTGTGCGTGTGCATATGCGTGCGTGTGTGTGTGTGTACCCGTGTTAGCCAGTGCATCAGGTTTGGCGGCATGTTGGACCGTCAGGACATGGAAGAGAGTCCAAAAAGAACACGGATAACCTCGCAGCCCATCCCTGCTGCCTTGGCAACCAACCCAGTTAAGCCCCGCCCCCAAGAAAACACCTGAGATCTGAAACAGGAAGTCAGTTGCAGCATTTCTAACAGGAAGGACATGGAGACACACAAAGGGGACATGCAAGACACACAAAGGGGACATACAGGGACACACAAAGGGGACATGAAGACACACAAAGAGGACATGAAGACACACAAAGAGGACATACAGGGACACACAGAACGACATACAAGACACACAAAGGGAACATACAAGACACAGTAAGGACATTTTGGCACCCTCATCTTGTTGTCCACCAGGTCCAGGACCGCCTGGTATGGGATTTGTTGCAGTGGCAGACTGTGCAGCCAATCAGACAGCATCTCCATGAGCTTCACCACTGGACCCCCACGTGGATACAACTACACACACGCACGCACAGATATTACAAACTACCACGGCGGCCATGTTGGCTCATTTAACTTAATGTGTTTGTAGCATCATGCTGCTAACACGCTAATGTTACCTTGGCAACCAATGTGACAAAGTCCTTAAAAACCCTTAGCTCTGCCCCCTCCAGTGTAGGATGCCTGGCTAGCTCCACCCGCAGCACGTAGTGCAGCGCTGATTCCAGGTCGGCCATGTACACCCTCCGCCTATCAAAGTCTCTCCACGGGGCTGTGGACGCTGCGTGGAACACGTGTCCCTCTCTGCCTCTCTGTGTGCTCCACCTGCGCTGGACGCCAGCTAACGTCTTCAGGAAGGACGTGAAGAAGAACCTCTGCCTCTTCTCACTGATAACACGACAAGTCCTCACAACATCACTCAAACAGTGTGTGTGTGTGTGTGTGGAGGGGGGCGTGTGTGTACTGACGTGTGCGTGTGTGCGTGTGTCCCATTGGGGTGCAGCAGGTAGAGGGAGGGCAGGCCTGTGATGTTGAGCGCGTCCAGCAGGGGGAGATCGGTGCTCAGTGCTCGTCTCACGTGCACGCCTGAGTAAGGCAGCAGGTCCAAGGTCACCTGGACGACCATCAACAAAGCAGAGGTGACCATGCCCCCTTTTGAATCCTACAAGCTTCTTGTCAGTTCTGTGGGCGTGGTCTTACCTCTCGACCCACGTACGACTCCGCCTCCTCCACGATGACAGCGGTGAAGTCACCTGACCTTTGACCCAGCAGAGGTAAGATCTGTGTAGAGCTACGCACACAGTGAGTGTGTTGTCATGGCAACAGGCTGCCGTGTGGCCAGTGTGTTTGTGGTACCTCCAGGGTTCTAAAGGTGGACAGTGTTCTGGTAAATGCTCTCTGGTTTGGTTCTGCAAGATGTCCACCATCAGCTGTCTCATTGACTGCACCCCCTCGTCCGCACCTGCACCCCCCACATACATGAAAGTCAGCTACAGTATGAGAAACCGGTAAGCAGCAACTGGTCTCACCTCTGTAGACGACCCCCTTGTCCGTCGGTAGACAGTGAGCATGAAAGTACTAAAAGACAAGACATGAGAACATGAGAACACGGGGACATGAGCAGATGGGGACATGAGAACATGGCAACATGAGGAGATGGGAACATGAGGAGATGGGGACATGAGGACATGGCGACATGAGGAGATGGGGACATGAGGACATGGCGACATGAGGAGATGGGAACATTAGGACATGAGGACATGGCGACATGAGGACATGGCGACATGAGGAGATGAGGACATGAGGAGATGGGGACATGAGGACATGAGGAGATGAGGACATGGGGACAAACTGAAGCGAGACGAGCACGTGTCGCTCACCTTCAAGGTGGGGTAGGACTTGATGTGGTATTCCTTACACACGTCATAGTTGCCTTCCTGTTCACAGTCCAGCACCGCCAAATTGATCACCTGCCGCCAGTCTGACACACGCACACGCACACGCACAGTGAGGTGTCTTTAGTTTCCATCTGTCCCTACCTTTGTCCTCGGGCGCACGCACGCACGCCTCGGAGACAAAGACTGAAGAGACACGTGACGTGCGTTTGGGATCAATAAAGGACTAATCAACCATCTATCTGAGGAACGATCGGGCCGAGTTGAGAAGATCAAACGTGGAAGTTGCTTCGCAAAAAGCAGAACATTCGGCGTAGAAAGACGAGGGTTCGATCGGTACCTTTGACGTCCTGGGCCAGAGCCTTCCAGGTCGCGGAGAACTGGATGCAGTGCCCACACCACGACGAGAAGAACTGGACCAGCCAGGCGGAGGACGAGTTGGAGACGGTGGACGTGAAGCTGGAGCTGCTCAGCACCGCCAGCGGGTCGTCCTCCGTGTACAGCCGGCCCAGCAGCATCTGGATCAAGAGCGACGCCGCCCAGCAGAAGCGCAGCATCCAGGCCATGATCCTGACCATGGAGGAACCGACGAACTGAGTGCGTGGAGCGACACGAGACGCAGCCTCCGTGGACCGGAAGTGGAGACGTCTCACTCGGAGTCGTTTCCGGAAATCATCTCTTGTCCGCACGGTGACGCTGCTCTCTTCTCCTTCTTCTTCTTCTTCTGACGCGGCTCTCTTACAGCAGAGCCTTTCATGAGGAGTTTCTTGGCGAGGAAGTGTCGCGCTTGTTTCACTTCCGGTTCACAGCCGTCTTTTGTCACCATGGCAACCGAGCAGCAGGACACCCGGATGTACTCACACGTCGATGAAAGTGAGTTTTTCAAGTCTTTCATGATTCTTGATCAAGATTGACGTGACGTCACAGCGCCCCTATATTCTTATCAGTGCTTAAACGCAAACGTGACGTCACAGCGGTATGATTTTCTTAGTACTTTTTAGATGAAAATGGCACAAAGGAAACCTTCACCCGAGGGCGGCGTGACGTCACCCGGAGTGGGCGTGGTCAGAGAGTCCATGCTGATTAAGGTAAGACACGTGTGAGTGCTGGTAGGTCATTATTGTTCAGTCATAAATAAATCCAATCAAATCATAGACTGACATAAGTGTGTGTGCGCGTGTGTGTGCGTGTGCGCAGGCCTGTGTGGGTCAGAGCCGTTCTAGAGGTCTTCACGTTCCTGGTCCACATTTCACTTTTGGAGCCAGCAGCTCACGGGGAGGAGGGGGCGTGGCTGAAGGTAAGGGGGCGTGGCAGTGAATAGCACTGGTTGCCAGCCTTTTAGAGCCCAAGATCCCTGAACCCAATCCGTGAACCCGAGCAAGATCCAGCGACCCAAATCAGGAAACAAGCCTAGAAGACATATCTGATAAATACTTCAAATATGAAGGGGTCGTGGAACAGTAAAGTCAAGTGGTAGACCCAAAACAATGTCACCAGCCCTGAACCAGTGGATGCCATTGGCTGTCCGTCAAGATACGGGATCATCCTCAGCCCCAGTTGAGGTTGTTACTGGTGCCGAGTGCAGTCCAAGAACCAGCAGATGCCACTGCCACATTCCATACCTCCCATTGTCAAGGCAGCTGATCCGAGATGGTCGGTGCTTGTCGTGGTAATCCCAGAATTCGTTGGTGGACACCTAGGTTGAAGGATGCCATCAAGCTGAAAGAGTCCGATAGGGCCTTCATGGCCCATTGGACTCCGGAGGCTGCTGACAGGTACCAGCAAACCAAATGGTCTTAAGCTCAGGCAGCCGCTGAGCCAAAAACTCAGACATGGTAGGTGTTTGGAGAAGCCATGGAGAAGGACTTCTCTGGTCCACCATCTCCTGTCCACCATCTGTCTCAGGAAGAAGAAGCGGTCCACAACACCAAATCAGACCAAATCTACACTGCTCCTGTTCCCCCAGTAATCCTTTGAGGAGTACTTTGAAGGGTACCAGACCACTTAATTCAAGTGTCTGTATGAGAACTCTGAATGCATTGCCAGCAATTAATCAGACCCATTTCTAGTGAGGATTGGACTCTGCCCGGGCGCGGTTTGTTGCTGCTTCTGTTCATTACTTTTCTGACCAGCCAGGACCACAGGATTGGGTCTTTTTGCAGATTATGTGGTCCTGTTGGCTTCACTGGATCGCCCAAGTCCATGGTTTTTGCTCCGAAGATAGTGGAGTGCCATTTCTGGGTGGGTGATACGTTGGGGTTTTGTTCACGAGTGAGGGAAGGACGCAACGTGAAATGGGCAGAAGGACTGGTGTGGCATCTGCAGTGATCCGGACTCGGCATCGGTCCGTTGTGGTGAAGAGGGAGTTGGGCCCAAAGCCAAAGCTTTCAATTTACCGGTCCATCTACGTGCCTACCTTCACAGATGGTCATGGTCAAGCGGCCAAAATGAGTCTTCTCCACAGGGTGGCTGGGTCCCTCTTAGAAATGGGTGAGAAGCACTGTCATCTGGGAAAACCTCGGAGTAAAAGCGCTGCTCCTCCGCATTGACAGGTTCCAGATGAGGGGGCTCGGGCATCTGGTTAGGATGCCGGGACGCCTCCCTGGCAAGGTCTTCAGGGCAAATCCGGTCAATAGAAGACCCAGTGGAAGACCCAGGACACGTTGGGGAGACTATGTCTCTCAATTGGCCAGGAAATGCATTGTGATCCACCAAGAGGATCTGGAGGACGTAGCCGGGGAGCGGGAAGTCTGGGCTTCCCTGCTCAGGCTGCTGGCCCTGCGACCCGACATCGGATAAGTGCTAGAAGATGTATGGATGGATGGAAGATCTGGTGACACCACCAGCTTGTATTTAACTCACGAAAGAAATGAGTTCCTGCTTCTTCACACATAAGAAAGGTTTCTTTTAAAAGATGAAATAAGTTTTAAAAAAAAAAGTTTGGTTTAAAATCATCATCATCATCAGCGGGATGTGTCAGAGCGTCTTAGCATGACGGAAATGCCTGCAGGCTACCATCCTCTGCTGTCAGTCACACACAGTCAGTGAGTCATGTGATGTCAGGCGTTATCCAACATGTATCATTCATTCTGTTTGAGCCGTCCTGATCGGTCCGTTTGATGTTGGATCAGTTCTGTCCGAGTGGAGGGTACCTGAGTCCAAACAGAAGAGACCTGTTCCCCGTCGACCGCTCAACCTGGATTTTGTGGCCCTCAACCGGGACGCGCTCCGATCGGGTCTGGTGACGCCCAAAGAAATGAAGGAGTACAGAGCTCAGATGAGCATGGCCAAGCAGAACTCCGCCCCCAAAGTCCAGAAGACCAGAGGTTCACAGCGTCCAGATGTCCCCGACATCACTTTTGGGGTCAAGACCACCAGGTGGGCCCGACGAGTCGGAGTCATTAAAGGAGTCTGTGATTTTAGAGAAGTCTGTGTTGCGTTTAGGGCCTCGTCACCTCTCTTTCAACTTCTGTCTCACGACTACGCTCGCCGTTGGCGAGATGATGTCATTAAAGGCAGTCGTGATTGTCAGCAACGTCAGAGGGTGAGTGCACGCACACACACACATGTGCACGCACACACACACATGAACATGTGCACGTGTGTTTAGGCGTCTCCTGCTGTGGACACCTCCAGGAAGTAGGACATCTTCATCTTCATGTCAACAAGACGTCCAATAAAAGTCCCCTTGACTCTTCCTCTTCCTCTTCATCATTGTTTCCAACGTGCACGTGCACTAGGTGCTCCGTGCACGGACACGCAAGTGTGTCCACATCATTATGAATATTACTGTATTACTGTACACACATGACATGTATTACTGCACACATGACATGCATTACTGTACATATGTATTATAATACATCGGGTCGGGTCGCGGGAAGCAGGGAAGCCCAGACGTCCCTCTCCCCGGCCACTTCGTCCAGCTCTTCCCAGCAGATGCCGAGGCGTTCCCAGGCCAGCTGAGAGACATAGTCTCTCCAACGTGTCCTGGGTCTTCCCCGAGGCCTCCTACCGGTTGGACGTGCCCTGAACACCTCCCCAGGAAGGCGTTCGGGAGGCATCCTAACCAGATGCCCGAGCCACCTCATCTGGCTCCTCTCAATGCGGAGGAGCAGCGGTTCTACTCCGAGTCTCTCCCGGATGACAGTGCTTCTCACCCTATCTCTAAGGGAGAGCCCAGCCACCCTGCGGAGAAAACTCATTTCGGCCGCTTGTACCCGCGATCTTGTCCTTTCGGTCACTACCCAAAGCTCATGACCATAGGTGAGGGTAGGAACGTAGATCGACCGGTAAATCGAGAGCTTTGCCTTTTGGCTCAGCTCTCTTTTCACCACGACAGATCGGTGCAGAGTCCGCATCACTGCAGACGCCGCACCAATCCGCCTGTCCATCTCGCGTTCCATCCTTCCATCACTCGTGAACAAGACCCCGAGGTACTTAAACTCCTCCACTTGAGGCAGGACCTCATCCCCGACCCGGAGATGGCACTCCACCCTTTCCCGGGCGAGAACCATGGACTCGGACTTGGAGGTGCTGATTCTCATCCCAGCCGCTTCACACTCAGCTGCGAACCGATCCAGTGAGAGTTGAAGGTCACTGCTCGATGAAGCCAACAGGACCACATCATCTGCAAAAAGCAGAGATCGAATCCTGCGGCCACCAAACTGAAACCCCTCAACGCCCTGGCTGCGCCTAGAAATTCTGTCCATGAAAGTAGTGAACAGAATCGGTGACAAAGGGCAGCCCTGGCGGAGTCCAACCCTCACTGGAAACGGGTCCGACTTATTGCCGGCAATGCGAACCAAACTCTGACACCGGTCATACAGGGAACGAACCGCCTGGATTAGGTGGTCCGATACCCCATATTCCCGGAGCACTCCCCACAGTATTCCCCGAGGAACACGGTCGAATGCCTTCTCCAAGTCCACAAAACACATGTAGACTGGTTGGGCAAACTCCCATGCACCCTCAAGGACCCTGCCGAGAGTATAGAGTTGGTCCACAGTTCCACGACCAGGACGAAAACCACACTGCTCCTCCTGAATCCGAGATTCGACTATCCGGCGGATCCTCCTCTCCAGAACCCCTGAATAGACCTTACCGGGAAGGCTGAGGAGTGTGATCCCACGATAGTTAGAACACACCCTCCGGTCCCCCTTCTTGAAAAGCGGGACCACCACCCCGGTCTGCCAGTCCAGGGGCACCGACCCCGACGTCCATGCAATGCTGCAGAGTCGTGTCAACCAAGACACGCCCACAGCATCCAGGGCCTTAAGGAACTCCGGGCGGATCTCATCCACCCCCGGGGCCTTGCCACCAAGGAGCTTTTTGACCACCTCGGTGACCTCAGCCCCAGAGATAGGCGAACCCGACTCAGAGTCCCCAGGCACTGCTTCCATGTTGGAAGGCGTGTCGGTGGGATTGAGGAGGTCTTCAAAGTATTCCCTCCACCGGTCCACAACATCTCGAGTCGAGTTCAGCAGCCCACCGTCCCCACCATACACGGTGTTGACTGTGCACTGCTTCCCCCGCCGGAGACGGCGGATGGTGGTCCAGAATCTCTTTGAAGCCATCCGGAAGTCGTTTTCCATGGCCTCTCCGAACTCCTCCCATGTCCGGGTTTTTGCCTCAGCGACCGCCAGAGCTGCAGACCGCTTGGCCTTCCGGTACCTGTCAGCTGCCTCCAGAGTCCCATGGGCCAAGACGGCCTGATAGGACTCTTTCTTCAGCTTGACGGCATCCCTCACCACTGGTGTCCACCAACGGGTTCTGGGATTACCGCCACGACAGGCACCGACCACCTTACGGCCACAGCTCCGATCGGCCGCATCGACAATGGAGGCACGAAACATCGCCCACTCGGATTCAATGTCTGCTGCCTCCCTCGGAACATGGTCAAAGCTCTCCCGTAGGTGGGAGTTGAAACTCCTTCTGACAGGGGACTCTGCCAGGCGTTCCCAGCAGACCCTCACAATGCGTTTGGGTCTGCCAGGTCTGACCGGCATCCTCCCCCACCATCGGAACCAACTCACCACCAGGTGGTGATCAGTTGACAGCTCCGCCCCTCTCCTCACCCGAGTGTCCAAAACATGTGGTCGCAAGTCCGACGACACAACCACAAAGTCAATCATCGAACTGCGGCCCAGGGTGTCCTGGTGCCAAGTGCACATGTGGACACCCTTATGCTTGAACATGGTGTTCGTTATAGACAATCCGTGACGAGCACAGAAGTCCAATAACAAGACACCGCTCGGGTTAAGATCAGGGGGGCCGTTCCTCCCAATCACACCTCTCCAGGTCTCACTGTCGTTGCCAACATGAGCGTTGAAGTCACCCAGCAGAACAAGGGAATCCCCCGAGGGAGCACTCTCTAGTACTTCCTCTAAGGACTCCAAAAAGGGCGGGTATTCTGAACTGCTGTTTGGCGCATAAGCGCAAACAACAGTCAGGACCCGTCCCCCCACCCGAAGGCTTAGGGAAACTACCCTCTCGTTTACCGGGTTAAACTCCAACGTGCAGGCTTGGAGCCGGGGGCCAACAAGAATTGCCAACCCTGCCCGTCGCCTCTCATAGCCGGCAACACCAGAGTGGAATGAAGTCCAGCCCCTCTCGAGAGGACTGGTTCCAGAGCCCTTGCCGTGCGTTGAGGTGAGTCCGACTATATCTAGCCGGAATTTCTCCACTTCACGCACCAGCTCAGGCTCCTTCCTCGCCAGAGAAGTGACATTCCACGTACCGACAACTAGCTTCTGTAGCCAAGGATCAGACCGCCAAGGCCTCCGCCTCCGGCCGCTACCCAGCTCACTTAGAACCTGAGCCCTTTGGCCCATCCCACAAGTAGTGAGCTCATGGGAGGTGGGACCCATGTTACCTTTTAGGGCTGTGCCCGACCGGTCCCCATGGGTGCAGGCCCGGCCACCAGATGCTTGCCATCGTGCCCCGCCTGCAGGTCTGGCTCCAGAGGGGGGCCCCGGTGACCCCCGTCCGGGCGAGGGAAAACGAAGTCTAATTGTATCATTCATCATTAGGGTCTTTTGAGCCACTCTCTGTCTGGTCCCTCCCCTAGGACCTGTTTGTCATGGGTGACCCTACCAAGGGCATAACAGCCCCCGACAACTTAGCTCCTAGGATCATTGGGACACGCAAACTCCTCCACCACGATAAGGTGGTGACTCAGGGAGGAGGAGATTATCGTACATGACATGTATTACTGTACACAAGACATGCATTACTGTAGACACCATTATTACTGTACATATGTATTACTGTACATGACATGTAGTTTTGCTGTACATGACAGTGTACATGTACTACTGTACATGACACATTAGTGTACATGTACTACTGTACATGATAGGTATTACTGTACATATCAGCGCACACTTTTGCCAGTCATTGATCAGTCCCGGCTGTGCGCGTGGAGCAGCAGTAGCAGCAGCAGCGGAGGAGGAGGAGCTTGAATTTTACTTTCACTTTGGCTGCTGGAGGATGGATCAATTGGCAGATACTGTATTTTATTAATCTCCAAAATTCAGCCATCCATCAGCTTCTTCCCGCCTTTGCTTGCGCATGGGGTAGGTGTGGTGTTTGTCCAAATGTTCCGGACAAGCTGAGGAGGACCACAGGGGAACATGGACCACTTGTCTCCAGGAGACCCGAAGACCCCGGACGGCCGCTGGGTGCACACGCAGCCTTGTTCCCGGCCAAACACACCCGCTGTGCCCGGGCGTGCTCGACCCCGCAGCTTCCTCATCCAGGACATCCTCGCAGAACATCCGGGCCTCACGCGAGACGAACCTGAACCGTTTCAGAGCAGACCAGAACAGGAAGGAGTGGACAGGACCTCTGACAGCCTAAAAACAGCTGGTGGGTCCAAATTATTTTATAAATAACAAGAGCAAAAAATATGTAAATAGAATAAAAATACAAACTTAAAAGTTCATTCAAGTTCATAAAAATACAATTTTTTTTTTTAACTTTCCTTTTAAAGAAAAGTAAAAAAATTGTGGCACATGAAAGATGATTTCTTAAATGTAGTTATGAATGACTTATTACATGAAAAGAAATGGAAGAAAAGATGAAAATGGTTGAATTATTGAATTCATATAATGACGTGACCTAAAGAAAAATATTAATATGATTATTAATAAATGTGGTTGTATATAAAGAAAAAGATGAATATGATTATAAATAAACAAGGTGGCATGTAAAGAAAAAGATGAATGTGATTATTAATACTACCAAGAAAAAGATGAATAATTAATAAATGTGGTAGCATATAAAGAAAAAGATGAATATAATTATAAATACTACCAAGAAAAAGATGAATATGATTATTAATAAATATGGTGGCATGTAAAGAAAATAAATATGATTAATAAACATGGTAGCATATAAAGAAAAAGATGATGATTATTAATAAATATGGTGGCATGTAAAGAAAAAAAATATTATTAATACTACCAATAAAAAATATGATTATGATTATTAATAAATGTGGTAGCATATAAAGAAAAATATGAATTATTAATAAACATGGTGACATGTAAAGAAAAGGATGATTATGATTATTAATACTACCAAGAAAAAGATGAATATTATTAATAAACATGGTAGCATAAAGCAAAAAGATGAATATGATTATTATTACCAAGAAAAAGCTGAATATGATTAATAAACATGGTAGCATAAAACAAAAAGATGAATATGATTATTAATACTACCAAGACAAAGATGAATATGATTATTAATAAACAAACGTGGTGGCATGTAAAGAAAAGGATGAATATGACAATTAATACTACCAAGAAAAAGAT
The DNA here is from genome assembly GCA_024372805.1 of Oostethus manadensis. NCBI lineage: Eukaryota > Metazoa > Chordata > Actinopteri > Syngnathiformes > Syngnathidae > Oostethus > Oostethus manadensis. Next base: position 1,103,260 of record QODF01000080.1, on the reverse strand, counting down.
GAATATGATTAATAAACGTGGTAGCATATAAAGAAAAAAGATGAATATGATTATTAATACTACCAAGAAAAAGACGAATATGATTAATGTGGTAGCATATAAAGAAAAAGATGAATTACTAAAACATGGTAGCATATAAAGAAAAAAGATGAATAGGATTATTATTATCACCAAGAAAAAGATGATTATGATTAATAAACATGGTAGCATAAAGCAAAAAGATGAATATGATTATTAATACTACCAAGAAAAAGATGAATATGATTAATGTGGTAGCATATAAAAAAAAAGATGAATATGAATAATAAACATGGTGGCATAAAGAAAAAAGATGAATATGATTATTAATACTACCAAGACAAAGATGAATATGATTATTAATAAACAAACGTGGTGGCAAGTAAAGAAAAAGATGAATATGATTATTAATACTACCAAGACAAAGATGAATAGGATTATTAATAAACAAACGTGCTGGCATGTAAAGAAAAGGATGAATATGATAATACTACCAAGAAAAAGACGAATATGATTAATAAACATGGTAGCATATAAAGAAAAAAGATTAATATGATTATTAAACATGGTAGCATATAAAGAAAAAAGATGAATATGATTATTATTATTACCAAGAAGAAGATGATTATGATTAATAAACATGGTAGCATAAAACAAAAAGATGAATATGATTATTAATACTACCAAGAAAAAGATGAATATGATTAATGTGGTAGCATATAAAAAAAAGATGAATTATTAATAAATGTGGTAGCATATAAAGAAAAAGATGAATATGATTATAAATACTACCAAGACAAAGATGAATGTCTGATTGGTTCCATATCAGTAAAGAGAAGGTGAGAAGTAGAACATGAAGTTTTGATGACCTTTGGCCTGTGTCAATCATGCAGAAAGGGGCGGGGCTTGCAGGTCCCACCAGAGAAAGGCCCGAAAGGCGCGGACGGCGTTCAGTGAGCGACAGCTAGCTCGTCTGGAGGGAAGCTTCCAGAAGCAGAAGTACGTCAGCGTACACGAGCGGGCGGCGCTGGCGGCGACGCTGCAACTGAGCGATGCGCAGGTCAAAACTTGGTTCCAGAACCGCAGGTATGACCGGCGCGCTCACATGACCCAAACCACGCTCAACTTTTTCAAACTTGCTCCCACAGAACCAAGTGGAAACGCCAGGCAGCGCTGGCGTGGGACGGCCTTGTGTTCCCGCCTACTCATCGCCTGTACACACTTGCACCGCTCAGTGTGGGCCAGTACCTGTGCCACACCCCTCTGCTTGTCCAATGAGAAGCAAGTGTGATGACATCATTTTCATTTATTAATAAAAGAGGAAAAAGTTGATTTGTCCTTGCATGTGTTGGCCACCATCTTTCATTGTCACATGACTGTGCAGGTGCTCACTCTAGCTCCTCCTCCTTCTTCTTCTTCTTCTTCTTCGGCCCATCCAGGCCGCTGGAGAACTCTGAGCAGAGCAAAGCGATGTTCTTGTGACCCAAACAGAACCTGAAGCAGAACAAGACCATTATCATCCTAGCACAGAGGTTTTCAAACTGGGGTTTATGGTAGCCACGTGTTATGACACATGGCTACCAAGAACACTTTTCGTTACTACCGCATTTTTTGGGGGGCAGCACAGAAAATCATTTTATCTCCTAAAGGGGGGCGCTGCAAAAAAAGTTCGGGAACCACTGCCATAGCAGAACATTGCTGTGTCAGAACACACAGTTAAATGCTAAAGGGGCGGAGTTAATCCACGGTATTGCATGCCAGGTGGGAGGAGCTAGGAGAAGAGGAAATAGTAATGAGGCCTCCACTCACTTCCTGCGTGCGCTCGTCGTTTTGACGTCACGTCTGCCGCTCGCCGCCTTCTGCTTCCTGGCTGGGGTGGCGGCGCTGAGGCGATGCGGAGCGTCTCGCAGGCCAAAGCTTTTGGCGGCGTGCCCCAAGTGGAGGGCGTGGATGTGGAAGACATGCTTGAGATGGGCGGGGTAGCTGGTGTATGACCTCAGGTAGGACTGCAGCGCTGATGACATCACAATAAGCAGGTCACAAGACCTGCATCAGGTCAAGCCATGCCGTGGTTGTTACCTCTTTTGGCGTTCTGCACGGACTTGGCGTTGGCGTGGACAAAGTTCTCAAAGTGTGTCTGCAGGACGGTCGCTCTTTCCCGCATCTCCTGCTCCCGAGCTTTGGACGAACTCTGAGGGACATCCGTGCACACGCTCGTCAATCTCAGGGAATCCCCGCCCCCCAAATAACCTACCCATCAGCTAAGTGTGCCGCAGGAAGGAATAAAGCAGTCCTACCTGGCTGTGGTACTTGCCCCGCCCCTTGTAGGTGTCGTCCCTCATGAGAGTGGACAGGATGTCCAACAGCTTCATTTCTGCCAGGCTGAAAGACATCCACACTAGGAAGTAGATCCACATCCCTGTGACGCCGGGACACAGAACCAAAACCACACACACCTGATGTTGTGATTGGCCAGCTCCGAGATGAAGGCGGACTCTGCAGGAGTGAGGAAGAGGAGGCTGCTTCCTTGTGCGCCGATACGTGCCGTGCGGCCGACCCGGTGGACGTACTCTGCTGCGGTGCTGGGTGGGGTGTACTGCACACAAGAATCCGGGTTTGGACCACACCACCATACCCTGAAAGCTGAGTGTGTGCGTGCAGAACCTGAAGGATCCAGGTGACGTGAGGGAGGTCCAGACCTCGAGCGGCGACGTCCTGAAAGACAAGCCATGTGTTGAAGGAGGGTGTTGGTGATGAGTGCGCCAAGTACTGACCGTGCACAGCAGAACCCCACACGCAGTCGACCAGAACTTCTTGAAGACTTCACAGCGCTCCTGGTGGACGCAGCAAATGCACCTCGCACATCAGCTGACCCGTGCAAACACGCTCACCTCACCTCCTGGTGCATGTTGCCATGGAGACGCAGGAAGCACAGCCCCAGCTGCCGATTGGCCGACAGCACGCCATTGAGCAGCGAATGCAGGAAGTCCACCTCCTCGCAGCTCGACACGAACACCATCACCTTGTTCTCAGAGAACTGGACTCGCCAGACGCACACGAGTCAGAATCCCGCCCACCACAAGAGCACACGGGTCCAATGAGCTCACCTGGCACTTCTCCAGCACGAAGGCGGCCAGACACACCAGCCGGACCTTGCTGGGAACCAGAACCACAAACTGCCTCAGCGCCGGAGGCACCGCAAAGCTCTCTGATTGGCTGCTCAGGGCAGGGTCAGAGGTCACAGGGGCAACAGTACTGAGGCTGGTGGAGGCGGGGTCAGAAAGATGGACGTTGATTGGCTCTTTCAAACACATATCTGCTAGACGGGTCACACCTTAAACACGCACACAGGAAGTGACTACTAGAGCACATGCATGCATGCAGAAAGTCAATGCACACACACACATACACACACACACACACACACACAGTGTGTGTTACCATGTGTGAGTGTTGCTGACAGCAGAACATTTTGTCTGTTTGGTCCAGTTGAAATCAAAGCGTTGAAAATGATTGACAGGTCTTTCTCGAAGCCTAAGTCCAACGTCCTAAAGACACACACACGCACAAGGAAAATAAAAAGTGGGTTTTCAATTTGAGTTTTTTGTGTTGGGTTTGTTTGAGCAGAGTTACTGATGGAGAGCCAAAGTTCTAGAAGATTCTATTGGTACCGGTCAGCCTCGTCCAGAACCAGCCAGCGAACCGTACTGAAGGCGATGCTAAGGGTGTGTTTGATGTGATCTACCAGACGTCCAGGAGTGGAGATCAGGATGTTGATTCCTTTCCGCAGTCTGAAGAAGCAAAGCACAAAGTCTTTGTCATGCTGGAATACCCAACCACCACCCATCTCACCCAACACTTGACGGTACATGGCCCCATCCATCCTCCCTTTGATGCGCTGCAATTGTCCTGTCCCCTTGGCAGAAAAACACCCCCAAAGCATAATGTTTCCACCTCCATATTTGACGGTCGGGACGGTGTTTTCGGAGTCGTAGGCAGCATTCCTCCTCCTCCTCCAAACACGGCCAGTTGAGTTGATGCCAAAGAGCTCAATTTTGGTCTCATCTGACCAAAACACTTTCACCCAGTCTTCCTCTGAATCAGTCAGATGTTCAGTGGCAAACTTCAAACGGGCCTGTAGATGGACTTTCTTGAGGAGGGGGACCTTGCGGGCACAGCAGGATTTCAGTCCTTCACGGCGTAGTGTGTTACCAACTTGAAATCATTGACAAGTTCCTCCCGAGTGGTTCTGAGCTGATTCCTCACCGGTCTCATTATCATTGAAACTCCACGAGGTGAGATCTTGCATGGAGCTCCAGACCGAGGGAGATTGGCAATTAATTTATGTTTCTTCCATTTGCCAATAATTGCACCAACGGTCGTCACCTTCTCACCCAGCTGCTTGGCGATGGTCTTGTTGCCCATTCCAGCCTTGTGTAGGTCCACAATCTTGTCCCTGACATCCTTGGAAAGCTCTTTGGTTTTGGCCATGGTGCAGAGTATGGCCTCTGGATTGATTGATTGCTTCTATGAACAGGTCTCTTTTATACAGGTAACGAGCTGAGAGGGCTGCCAATGCCAGCTCGTTACCTGTGGAAGATCCACCTGAGAGCTAGAGATCTTGCTGATAGGGGATCAAATACTTATTTCCTTCATGGAAATGCAAATTCATTTAGAACTCTTTTTGAAACGCATTTTTCTGGATTTTTTTGTCATTGTTGTCTCTCAGTGTTCAAACAAAGCTACCACAAGCATTCAAAGCATTATACATCAAGACCCTTAACGCTCATGAAGAAGAATAGGTGAAGCATAAGCAACTTCCCATTCTGTGTTTTGAAGCTGATCTCTGCAGCTCCACGTCTCAGGCACGCAATTTCATTGTTGGGGGTTGGAAAACCTTCTGGACCCCCCCAAAGACCAAAGTCTTCCTCCTGGATCCCCCCCCAAAGACTAAAGTCTTCCTCCTGGATCCCCCACCAAAGACCAAAGTCTTCCTCCTGGACCCGCCCCTAAAGTTTTCCTCCTGGATCCCTCCAAAGATGAAAGTCTTTCTCCGGGACCACCCCCAAAGCACAAAGTCTTTCTCCGGGACCACCCCCAAAGACCAAAGTCTTTCTCCGGGACCACCCCCAAAGACCAAAGTCTTCCTCCGGGATCCCCCCCAAAGACCAAAGTCTTCCTCCTGGATCCCCCCCAAAGACCAAAGTCTTCCTCCTGGATCCCCCCCAAAGACCAAAGTCTTCCTCCTGGATCCCCCCCAAAGACCAAAGTCTTCCTCCTGGATCCCCCCAAAGACCAAAGTCTTTCTCCTGGACCCGCCCCCAAAGTCTTCCTCCTGGATCCCTCCAAAGATGAATGTCTTTCTCCGGGACCACCCCCAAAGACCAAAGTCTTCCTCCTGCTGCCCCCCCCCCAAGACCAAAAGTTTCCTCCTGGATCCCCCCCAAAGACCAAAGTCTTCCTCCTGGACCCGCCCCCAAAGTCTTCCTCCTGGATCCCTCCAAAGATGAATGTCTTTCTCCGGGACCACCCCCAAAGACCAAAGTCTTCCTTCTGGACCCCCCAAAGACCAAAGTCTTCCTCCTGGATCCCCCCAAAGACGAATGTCATTCACCTGGACACAAGCACTACCCACCTGGCCTTCTCAGCCTTCCGCTTCTCTCCGCCCATGAGAACGCCGGGAACGATCCACATGAAGGGCTGTGTGCGAGACAAGAAGCAGAGTCAGCACTTCTTGGGGCTTCTTCAGAATAATAGTGTGCTGTGTTACCTTGAGAAGCTTCTGGAAGGTGTGAAAGGTCTGCAAGGCCAGCTAGAGACAACACAAATACATTCACGTGGAAGCTTCTAGACACCACGGCCTGTCTAAAGACGGTCACATGCTCCATTAGGGCACCCTGTCAGCCAATCAGGAGCCACCTGAGGAGCATTGCAGAAGGACGCAGCATTCCAGTCCTTCCACAAGGAGCATCAACAACGCAAGGCAACCAACCTCTCTGGTGGGAACGATGACCACAGCCAGCGGACCGTCCGAGCGGCGGACCTTCGGTTGTAACGCCTGCAGCGCTTGGACCATCGGGACGGCGAAGGACAGCGTCTTACCTGCAAGACACGGTGTGTGCATCAGCAAGTGCCATCCACGTGCGTCCACTCGGCCCGGTCAAGTGCCATCTCACCTGAGCCGGTCTGGGATCGAACGACGGCATCTCGTCCCGCCAAGAGAGCAGGAATGGTTTTCTTCTGAACGCTGAACACCAAAGCAAACCATCACGAAGGTGCACGTGTGTGCGTGCACGTGTGTGTGAAACATTATAACCTGGTCAGCGTGGAAACATTCAGGACTTTGCTCAACGTCGCCACCTGGTGGACGAAACCCAGCATCAGGACCAACAACAGTGTGCGTGCGCATGTGTTCGTGCCCGTGTGTGGTACCAGGTGGGGGTGCAGGTTCAAGTTTGAGAAGGAGTCTGAAGTAAAAATCTCCTCAGTCAACGGGGACATCTCAGGTCTGAAGGAAGTCACAAATAAAAACATGATGACGTCACTGCGCAACCAATGAGAGGAAGGGGCGGTGCACCTGTGGACTTCGGGGATGTCCGGGTTGTGCTTGAACAGAGACGACGTTTTGACGGCGCCCCTGGTGTCCGACTTCCTGGGGGTCTGCAGACGAGGTCACGTGACACAGAAAGCACATCGGACTTCACGACACATTGTCATCTGACGTACCTGAGAGCACGCAGGAGGAGGGGCTTCTGGTCTGGCGTGCTTGCCGCCGCGCCACCTCTCGCTCGAGGAAGTCAACTTCCTCTTGCAGACTTTGACCTTGTGAAGGGCAAAAAAAAAGACATTAGTCGCCATGGTGACATCCCAACATATTGGTGAACATTACGTTAGACAATGACGTCATCATACTACACAGCTGGACAGGAAGTGAACATGACGTAACAACAAGCAGACTCACTGAGGTCCTCTTGCAGGAAGACGACGACGGAGATATGGAGGTATTGAGACGCAGCTGGTTATCTGCTGAGGACATCTTGCACCCCCCATACACACACATTATGTATACATGGAATGCGATGAAGGAGCTTGCTGGTGGTGCGTTCAAGAGCCTCCACGACACTTTTCACACACTCGTAAACCTTCGAATATCACATTTCTGAAGCGGGTCAGGTTCAGCTTTACTCGTTTGGCTTTCGGATTCGGATTCTCAACTCGAACACGTGTGTTGGTGCGCATGTGCGTGTTTAAACTTCACGGAGCAGTTCATGCTAAACAGTAGCCTCAGCTAGCAACCCCTTCCCCCAGTCTGTAAGTTTCGACGCTATTAAACAAATCTTTCCGCCATTAAATACAATTTACATGGTTAAAACTATTCAGGAGAAAAAATGTCAATACAAGGACAAAAACTTACCGTGGAACTCTCGTAGTGGCGACACGAGCCACCACGTTTCCTGATACGTCACGGACGCCACGCCCTTTTTCTGGTTTCACAGACATGCGCAGTACCTTCCCCTGGCACCGAGGTTTCATTTGGAGCCATGGTAGTTCCCATGGCAACAAACGTTACTTTTAATAACATGGAGTAAAATGATTGATGGTTGTTAAGTTACCTTAGCTTAGCTTAGCATCAACATCTTTAGGTTTCATAGCGAAACTGCCTAGTAAGTGAAGGGTTTATACTGGATTTCTTGTTTTATTCTTCTTGATTTTATTTATTTAAGGGTAATGATGGGGTAATGATGGGGTACTTGCCGTAGTCATACAAATAAATACTGTTAAACTATAATTATGAAATGTGTTGCTGTTTAATAATACTTAATCATACTTAGTCATATCAATGAATTATATTTAAAATAGACCTCTCACTTTGTTCTGTTTAAATCTTTTATGGTTGTGTTATTTCCTGTGGGAATCTGTACCGGGGACAATGGAATGTTTTATGGCAGAGGATTGCTCTGGAAAACCGATTCTTATCAGTGCCACCAATAGATTACAGTCAGCACCATCACATACTGTAGCTGTAAGAGAATAGTGTCACCGTATGTTTAAATGGATGTTTGCTAAACATATAATCACACTTAGAGATAGAATACACACACATAGTCTAATATTAATAGTTTCATAGTAAACTTATAATTTTAATGCAAAGGTCACGTAGAGTTCATAGTTGTTAGTGACAGATTGATGGTAGAAAGTGGGGGTTTGGAATGTTTTCTCCTAAACACTCACAGAAAAGGAGATAACGTGTTCCCGTGGTTAATGGATCTCCAGCCAAGGTGAACGTACAGGTCAACACAGAGGGCAAGGAAGGAGTCACACAAGCCCCCACCAAGCAAGTCATCATGGGATGCTACCTGAGAACAGCCGTCCTCGCATGCAAAGAAACCAACCCGACATCATCCAACCGGCACCGCCCAAGAACATCTGATTGGTCCCCTAGGATAAGAAGTGAAGGGCGCTGTCTTCTCCCATTGGCTATCGATCAACCTACATTTGCATCAAAAATGTATAAAAGCCGGGCAGGGATAGATAGCTGTGCTTTTTCGTCTGACTCTCTGTTAAGACCAACGTGGGTGTAGGCCTATAGGGAACGACATTAAGCCCGGAGCTCCGTTGTATTAGGTTTGTTTGTTAGGAATAAATCTCACTTACTTTGAAATAGTCTTATACGAGTTTCCTTTCCTCCGATTCGACACTCATTGGCGAGAAGGCCGCAATTCCTTCATAAGTCACATGAAAAAGCAGATATGTTTGACCTTGTGAAGATTGTGGAATCACCTTTGTTGGATGGAAAAAAACAGTCGTGGCCTGCCAAAGTAAAAGCAGTAAATGTTCAGACGTGACCGTGTGTCCGTCATGTGTCTGCCGACCCACTTCCTGTCGTTGACAGGGAGCCTTAAAATAGAGCTGTCAATCACAGATGGACTACACAGGAGGATTAATTATAGTCGTTTACCAAAATTGTCTGACAAAGACTTCTGTGGGCTGTCAATCACCACAAAGCCCCGCCTTCAAGTCAGCGTGCACAGTTAAAAAGCACTGTGAAGACACACACCCACAGTCTTGTCAGTCACTGGTGAGATGTTTCTCCAAAACCTCAAACACACTCTGAGGATCCTGATCAGCATCGACATGCAGGCCTTCTGGGAACACACACTACACACGCACACACACGTCACAGTGATCAGTGTCATTTAACGTTTAGATTTTAAAACACCTGGTTTTGTGTGTGTGTGTGTGTGTGTGTGTGTCTGCGTACCTGCAAGCCTGCAGTGTGTGTCCTGTACACACCGAGTGCGTGTGTGACAGAATCTGTGCTGTCTTCACTTCGGCTCCGCAAACGGTTCTGGACCTTAGAATCCGGAGCGGGTCGAGTCACATCGTGAAAGCTGAAGCAGGAAGTGACATCGCTGATCACATGATTCTCTTTGTCATTGTGACTTGGAAGTGTCCATATGGGTCCATAGCGTCCCATGTATGGAAGTTCACTGACCTGAGACCAGTGACAGGGTCTGTGGTTCTGAGTGTGAGTCTTTCCAAGCAAAGGTCATCAGTCAGCTCCAGGAAGAAAACCCTGCGGTGTACACAGGGTGAAAGGTCATGATGTGAAGCGTAACACCAGATGTGTGTGTGTGTGTGTGTGTATGTGTGTACCTGTTGGGCGAGTTGGGCGACTGCTGCAGGTGTTTGGCATGCTGAAGGTCACATGGGAGGTGGTGAAGGATCCACCCTCTGGAGCTGCAGTCCACTCGGCTCAGACGTTCTTGGGCAAGTTGAAGGGTCACGGAGTCTGCAAGTGGAGCTTACAGCTTATAGTAGAGGTTATAACATTATTAGCATTATTACTATTAATATTATTATTATTGCAAATATTCCATTGTGGACCACTAAGGGGTCACATGATTGAGTGGCTGTTGTTGTGGGCTTGAGTATTGGAGGACAACAAATGCACTCTGGCGTGTTGTCTACCAACAGAACATCTTCAAATAGTAACCTGCTATAAGCTCCACCTACTAGACTAAGCTCCACTCACCTGGCAGTGCAGCAGGTAGGTGTGATTGGACCTCTTTTCCCACAGCTGACTGGTCAGCTTCAGCCCATCTCAGCAGCTCAGTCCAACACACTAACACACCAGCACAGTGTTATTTTGTTATCATGTTACAGTGTCCATGTTACAGTGTTACAGAGTTAAGCTGTTACAGTCAGTCTTAAAATGTTATCTTTGCAGTGTTATAGCGTCAGTGCCTGTATTACAATGCATGGAGTTACAATGTCAGCATTACAGTGACACATAGTGTCACATAGTGTGATAGTATCACAGTCGCCACAGTTGCCATATTACAGTGTTATGTCAGTCTTACAATATCATGTTACAGTGTTACTGTGTCAGTGTTACAACACAGTATTACGATGTGTCACAATGTTACAGCATTAGTGTTGCAGTGTTAGTGTCACAGTGATACAGCATTAGTGTCACAATGTTAGTGTTACAGTGCTAGTGTCACGATAATACAGCATTAGTGTTAGTGTCACAGTGTTACAATGTTATTGTTACAGCGCTAGTGTCACGGTGATACAGCATCAGTGTCACAGTGTTACAATGTTAGTGTTACAGTGCTAGTGTCACGGTGATACAGCATCAGTGTTAGTGTCATATTGTTACAATGTTAGTGTCACATTGTTACAATGTTAGTGTTACAGTGCTAGTGTCACGGTGATACAGCATAAGTGCTATAATGTTAGTGTTACAGTGTTAGTGTCACAGTGATACAGCGTTAGTGCTATAATATTAGTGTTACAGTGTTAGTGTCACAGTGCATACCTGCGACCCTAATGAGGATAAGCAGTATAGAAAATGAATGGATGGATGTTAGCGTTACAGTGTCATGGTGTGTTTGTGCATACCGTTCACCATCTTGTACTTTTCAGCAAGCAGTTTGGCTTGATGAGTCTTCCCTGATCCTGGTGGACCTAACAGGAGGATTCTGGGAGTTCTAGAACAACGCTGAGCTCGGAGAAAGGCCAGAACTACAGCACGCAGACAAACAGTAGTGTATTCACGGTATGAATGTGTATGTATATACTGTATGTGTGTCTATGAGACCTTGTTGGTAGATGTTGGGAGGAGGCTGGTCGGCATTGATGGTCTTCAAGATGTGGCGGTAGGCGGCGCTTATACCTGTCACCTCACAGCGATACCGCTGCAGCTCGACCATCAGCTGACTATCTGACACATGAACTTTTTTCTCCACACGCTTCCCCACGGCGTCATCACCCGGCCTGATGAAGGTCTCATGATACACGTCTACATACAGGAAGTGATGTCACCCGACACTTTATTGTGGTCCCAAACAGGAAGTGTTGTTTTTGACTGCCTATTGACCTCCTGTCAGTGGATCCACCAGCCTGCCATGATACCTCTCCAACAGAACATCTTCAGGAGCCTCTAGGATCACTGTCACACATCAACATCACGCCATGACATCACTTCCTTTCAAACAGGAAATCCTTAATGCTTGTGACACCAGGGCGCGCATGTGCGTCTTTTGCCTCCACCAGAAGAAATAGACAATTGCAACTAACCAACGTGCTTGGCTATCACGCCGCCCTGCTGGAGACTTCTAGCTTGCAGGCGAGTTTGAGGAAGTCCATCCAGCACCCAACCCTGAAAGACATCAAAAAGCCTCATATGCCACCTTTGCTCCTTTCCTAACATGTCTCCTTTCCTCACACACACACACACACACAGCTAGCTAGATAGATAGATAGATACTGTAGATAGACAAACATGTATGTATGGATGGATGTATGGATGGATGGACGGAAGAATCGAAGGATGGATGTATAGACAGATTGTCCGGAAAATTGCAATAAAAAAGGGTGGGGGGGAGGGGACAGGATGTTAATGAGGAGCATCGGAGACCAGCAGCGGCGTGACAACATGATTGACAGCTCCTCTCTAGAGACATGTGATACTGAGTCTGTTGGGAAGTGTACCATGATGCCATTTTGTCATCACAGCACGCCATCACACAAGCCTGACAGCACGCACAAGCCTGAAATTGTTGATGTCACACAAACCAGGACGCACTGTGTGGACCACCACACACTAGCTAGACCACGACACTCCACCTAGATGAGGACGTGCTATATAAACCGTGACATGCTACCTAGACCACAACATGCTACCTAGACCACGACATGCTACCTAAACCACAACACACTAGTTAGAAAAAGACGCGCTCTCTAGACCAGGACAGGCTACCAAGACCATAATACACTACCAGACCAGGACAAGCCTTCTGGACCAGGACACGCTACTAAGACCACGACATGCTACCAAGACCACAACACACTACCTCTTGTATACCAGGAGACGGCACTAAGACCACAACACTTTACCTAGACCAGGACACACTACCTAGACCACGACACGTTATCTAGACCAGAATGCACCACCAAGACCACAACATACTACCTAGACCGGAAGACACCTTCTGGACCAGGACATGCTACCTACACCACAACATGTTACCTAAACCTCAACATGCTAGTTAGACCCCTGGACACTCTCTAGACCAGGACTTGCTACTTGGACCAGGACAGGCTATCAGGACCACAACACGTTACCAGACTGGGACAAGCTTTCTGGACCAGGACACGCTACCTAGACCAGGACAAGCTACCTAGACCGTGATTCTCTATCTAGACCAGGGCACGCTACCAAGACCAAGGCACACTGCCTAGAGTAGGTCACACTACCTAGACCACGACATGCTATCTAGACCAGGTTGTGCCAACAAGACCACAACACCCTACCTTAGACCTGGACACGCCTTCTGGACCAGGACATGCTACCTAAACCACAACATGCTACATAGACTAGCACATGCAATCTAGACCAGGACATGCCAGGTAGACTACAAAACGCTAGCTTGACCACGACACGCTACAGTAGCTAGACCATGACACGCTAACTAGAGCGGACATGCCTCTTGGACCAGGACATGCTACCTACGCCAGGAAATTCTGTCTAGACCAGAAGAGTGTATGTTGACCAGGACGCAATACATAGCCCAGGGCTCACTGCGTAGACCAGGACAGTGTTTGTAGGCCAGGACACAATACACAGCCCAGGGCTCACTGCGTAGACCAGGACAGTGTATGTAGGCCAGGACACAATACACAGCCCAGGGCTCACTGCGTAGACCAGGACAGTGTATGTAGACCAGGACAGTGTATGTAGACCAGGACAGTGAATAAGGAGCTTGTGTGTGTTTACCTTGTTGAAGCAGTCGGTGTGTTTGAGTCTTTCTTGTATCAACAAAACCAGAAACTCATCAGGAACCTCCTTAATGCGCACACACACACACGCACACGCACACACACACACACAGGTAGTTAAGACACTGTGTGTTTCACACAGGTGTATGTGTACCTCTTGTTTGAGTGTGTGTTGGCGTGCTTGTTTGCTGATCTCTGATTGGTTGTCGAGCAAACATTCTATGGTCACATGAACTGCTCCCAGATCAGCACACAGCTTTTGGGCCTGGCAGGTCAGAAGCGTCACCAGAACTCTATTGACACGAGGAATAGTCACGTGGTGCCAACTCACAAGCGTGTGTTTTCCCACCGCAGGTGGACCGAGCAGAACCACTCTGGGAACTGACACACACACAGACACGCGCGCGCGGGCGTGAGTGAAGAAAGCAGCGCTACCCAGCGTTCCGGTACGGCGGCATGTTTGCGTGCGCGCACCGTGCACGCTGCTGTCCTGGAGCAGCAGCAGCAGGTAGGAGATGGGGTCGTCGGGTTGGTCCACCGCCAAGCTGGACACCAAGCTCTGAAACAAACGCGTGGCGGAAGTTGCCTTCCTGCGGCAGGAAGTGACGCGGAATGAGGGCACACCTGCACCAGGTGGAGAATGTTGTGCTGGTCGGCGTAGATGGACATCTGAGCGGGGATCCGCAGAGGTTTCACGATGGCCTCCATCACGACCCGATGTGGAGGAGGATGAATTTGTTGCTTCGGACGCATATGAGAAGAGTGGTGTGAAGGTTGGTCTCCAGCCTAGCTAGCACATGAAACATGAAATGGAAAAGACTTCGTACCTCCAGCAATGTCTTCTTACAGCTGCTGTTGATAGGACGCCTCCGTCGTTGTCAGGGCAACGGCACGCGCAAGGGGGCGTGACAAAGTGACGATTGCTGTGTGAACATTCCGTTGAATAAATATGCTGCTACCTTTTGAATCGGCTACTTAACTCGGGTATCCTCCTCACGCATCCCCGCAGCGCCACGTCGTCTTTGGGAGAGACGTCTACGCACGTTTGTTGTGTTTCGGGGAAGAAAAGACGAGCGTGCAGCAAAAGAAATGTTTATTTTCATTCAGCATGTTACTGACAGGAAGTCACAAGTCAGGCACCATCTTATCGTAGTCCATGATGCTCAGCTCACGTCGTCTCCGGCGGACCACCAGCGACAAGTCTGGAGGTTCAATGGGAGGCGGTGCTAATACGCTGGTCTGGGTCCGGGGACTTCCTGCCGGGAGGATGGCCTCCTCTGCCTCCTGACCCAAGAGAGGACTTCCTGTCTGGACCTTCTCCTGCTCCACCTCCACCGTCTCTTCTTCCTTGTGGCTGTGATTAGGCGGTCTGAAGAGCTGCCACGCCCTCTGTTCCAGGAAGGAACCGACAGCCAGCGGGGATTCTATGGGAGACAGAGAGTGGGGGGAGGTGGACCCGGGGGGGAGGTGCACCGGAGACGTGGGGAGACGTGCCACGCCCCCATTCAAAATGCCCTCGCAGGAGGAAGATGAAGCACAGGGGAGGGAAGCGCCCTCGTCTGGCCTGCAGGAGAAGAGAATCCATGGAATAAGAATGCTCTCTGTATCCTGGCTTCTGATTGTTGGATGAGGGAACGGCTGAGCAGGACCTGCTGTGAGCATCCAGCTGACTGTACAGATGAAGCATCTCGCTCTGCAGTGTCTGGACAATTCCCCTCAGAGCGTCGCAGCGACCCTCGCATGCCAACAGCTCACATCTAACTCACAACACAAGTCATCAAGCCGTCAGGGGCGGAGCCTGAGTTGGCGTTTGGGGTTTTACAGACCTGCACTGTCTCTTGGTGTCATCCAGAAGTTTCTTTTGATCCACAATCAGCTGCTCCTTCTTGGCCAGCTGGCTCTCCAGCTCTGCCGCTCTGTGATTGGCCACTTCCAGCTTCTGTCTCTGCTGCAGCTCCGCCTCCTTCAGACTCTGGTACTCTCTACCCAGAATGCTCTGCAGCAGGCTCGTCTCCTAAGCGACAAATTCAACCATCATCACATCTTTTATGTTCCATCTTTTCTTTTATGTTTTAGATTATGTTCTGTTTTGTTTCCGTTCTATGGAATTTTTCCTTAAAAAGGCATAGCTCATCTCTTATGTTCTATGTTCTGCTTTCTGTTCTATGTTGTGTGGACTGTGTCCAATGTTCTGCTTTCTGTTCTATGTTCTGTGTTGTGTGGACTGTGTTGTGTGGTCTATGTTGTGTGGACTGTGTTCTATGTTGTATGGTCTATGTTCTATGTTGTGTGGACTGTGTTCTATGTTGTATGGTCTATGTTCTATGTTATATGTTGTGTGGACTGTGTTTTATGTTCTGCTTTTTTTTTATGTTCTATGTTGTGTACACCATGTTTTTTTATTTTCTGTTTTCTATGTTTTATGTTATAGGTTGTGTGTTTTGTTTTATGATCTATGTTTTGCTTTCTGTTATGTGTAGTATGTTTGTTCTATTTTATAATGTACTGTTTTATGTCTATTTTTCACGTTCTATGTTTCATGTACTACGTTCAGTTCTGAGTTCTATTCTATGCTACCTTACGCTGTATGTTCTGTGTTCTATGTTTTTTTTATGTCTATTTCTGTTGTATGTTCTGTTTTGCTGTATGTTCTTTTGTCATGACTTTGCTGTATGTCTTGTGTTCTCTGTTCCATATGTTGTATTTTATGTACAATTATGTCATCGTTTTATGTTGTGTGTTCTTCTGACAGTGCAGCTGTGCTCATGTGAACCCTCCAGCCGCTCCGTCAGGGTTCTGTTGATTTCTCTGAGCAAGACCAGCTGTTGGTTCTGTACGAACATCTGATGGTGTAACTTCTCGCTGCCGCTCAGCTGCGCAGAAAAACATCATTGTCATCATCTGGCTTTGCCTGACAGCCTTGTCAGCCACGCAGAGCCTTCCCTCACCTTGAGTGACAGCTGGCTCAACAGATGCTCTGCATTGGAAGCTTTGTGATTGGCTTTCTGAAGCCCCGTCTCCAAATCCCTGAGTCTGCTCTGACACACCTGCAGCTCACTCTGGATCAGCCAATCAGAGGTGAGTCCAACATAGCGGTCTATATGTCAGTCAGCTGTTGTGGTTTTGGAGGCGGGGCTTACCTGCAGTCTCAGGTGTTCTTGTTCTTGATCTTTGCGTTGCTGCTGTGAATGCTGCACATGCATGCGCAGCTCTTCCTCATGCGTGTGCGTGTCAAGTTGCAACTGATAGGAACATCGCTGCTCCTCATCCAGACTGGACCTCAGAGACCGGATTTCCTCATCCTGGACAGCCAGCTGAGCTCGCTAGAAGGCGACAAAGCATCACACAGCGTGCAACTGAGTATGGTTAGGCATCTATATTACCATGGCAACACTTTGCTCCTCTAGCACGGCGGCACTGATGACTCTGCGGAGTAGGCGGCGGTTCCGGATGGCGTGCTGCTGGCGTTTGAAACGCTCGTACTGAAGGTGAGCGTGGACTAGCAGCAACTGACTCCTCAGGGCCTGAAGCTCCTCCCCCTGGGCGGAACCTGACACACAAAAACATCACACACTGCAGCTTCGGCCTTTCACCGGCAAAGTGGGTGCCACAATGGGGGACAACCCCATGCAGCGTCATGGCAACCGTGTAAACAACCATTAATGTTATGAAGACACACCCACACCTGCACTTTGTCCAATCCTGGTCAACTTTGACAAGAAAGTGCACGTTACAGACACAGGTAAGTTGATGACTTGGTTTTAGGACATTTGCTTTTCATGCTCATACGCGTTTACCTCCGCAATGACTGGAATCCCACGACCTGCTGCACGCTGACCGCCTGCACAAAAAGTCAGAAGGTATTTCAGTAAATACGCACAACGTCCATTTAGCCTCTGCCCCACATGCTGCTTCCGCCAGTACGCCAACAGCACTAAATCTAGTATGCTATCAGACTTACCTGCCGCTAATGCTAGCATGTGTCTGGTGGCCATGAGTGATGAGCTGGTCCAACAAGTCCAGGGGAGAATCAGAGGTCAATTCCTCCTGTCCAGCCGCCTTCTCCTGCGCCTCCTACAGGAGCGAGCGGCACACTGCGGCAAATAAAGTCACACGGATCAACTTTAACTATCATTTTACCTGCGTCTTCCTCTTGAGAAACAACATGGCAGCTCTTGGAAGAGCCAACTCAAACAAGAAGCCGTATGTGGAGGCGGGGCCACACTCTTCCAGGCTGTGGGTGGCATTGGAGGGGTTAGGTGGGGTGGGGCACAGCGAGACAGAGCAAGGTGGAGGAAGGATTTCAGAGACGGGAGGGGTGTGGCTGCAAGCCGGTGTGGATGTGAGGAGGGCGGGCAGTGGAGAGGAAGGCGGCTGTGGGCGTGGTCTGTCTGGAGATGAAACAACAAAACAATCGGGGTGGGGGGTGTATGATGGAGACCCCATGATGGGGTGATGGGTGGAGCTTGGAAAACATGAAGACAAGCTCACCTTCAATAGTTATGACATCGCTGGGGTCTGGATCTTCCCCCTTCCTGGTTGGCTGCTGCTTGCCCTGTTGCCGGGTGACAGAGGCGCCTCCTGTGGTTCCTTCAAAATAGAACACTGAAATATTGAGGACACCTGCTTGTCCTTGGGGCTGCGTGTGTGTGAACACCTGTGTCTCACCTGACATTGGGGTGGTTCTACTCGAGTGTTGGGCGGGTCTTACTGTGACCATTTCAGGAGGAGGGGTAGACAAACCACACTCAGAGGATGGGCTCCACGTGACATCATCAGGCTGGACATAGTGGGGGCATTGAGTGGACAAAGAGACAGAGACAGACAGGTGGACATACCGGTACGTCCAAGTGTTCTGGGGAGGAGATGTTGAGTAGACTTCCTGTGAGACAGATGGGGGTCCACATTGTCTCCTTGTTGCTACACACTGCTTGATGTCCCCACATGGAAAGCACAAGGACACGACAGGACGGTCAGGTGCCAAAGGTCACGCTGACAAGGACTCACCACTTCGGCTGTGGGCCACGTCCAGGTGAGGGAGGGGCGAGCGCAAGATGCCGCCATCACAAGATGATTCCAGAGGGTCAAGAGATACTCGGGAACACTCGATGAGGATGTCATGAACCTCATAGTGCCTCCACCTGACGTATACAAAAAGACCCTTTCAATATAAAAGTCTGCCGTATCAAAGCATGGACGACCGTCAGCGCCAGGGGACTCGCCTGGACGGATCCAGTTCCAGGTCGTGAGTTCCGCTAACCAACTCTGGATGAACTCTGACCTGCTCCAACATGGGCTGGCACAGAAAAATGAGCATTTGAGTCGCCACGAAGAAAAGCCCACATTCAAGCTGTCAACCTGTCCCTGTTGTCCACCCAGGACTCTCAGCCTCCCTCACCCACCCACCCAGTTTGGTCCCAGCAGGTCGACAGTAGTCCATATGGGCCCCAGGGGGTCTACAGTTGAGTCCCAGTGCGTCTATAGTAGTCCATGTGGGTCTACAATAGCCCATGCTGGTCTCTACTGACCTTGACCACCTCCTGGAAGGCGTCCAGGTTTTCCTTCATGCTGTAGTGGAGTCTCAGGTAGGAGATGAAGTTACAGGGGAACATTCCATAGAGTCGGTGGAAGAGTGAGTAGACGCTTGCGTGAAGATGGACAAGCTGGTCAAGATGGGAGTGGCCTGTGGAGAGAGCAGACAACCAATCAGCATCTTTCCCTGAACATTTATTACTGTGTGTGTGTGTGCGTGCGTGTGCGTGTCACCAGGGTTCTTTAGGGTCCAAGAAGCCAAGCGTCCAAACACGTCAAAGAAGTCGTAGATATGATCTTTGGCGGCGTGAGGTATCATGGGTAGCAGTGTGATGAGCACCAGGACTCCAGGGATCAGAACCAGCACGTCACTGTCACTCTGACAACACACAAAGACACACATTGCGCCTGTTTGGTTGTCCAATAGCAGACCGAAGCCCCATCCGGATGAAGCCGGCGTTTTCAGGGTCTGTAAAGAAACACTTTTGAAACCAGATCCCAGAGTGAAAAGACTTGAAGCTGCCGTTTACGCAGCTCCGTAGTTACGCCCTCGATCCTATGAATACTCTTGCGTCATAGCGCCACCCCTCCACAAACAACAATGGCGTCGTACATTGTTGTTTGTGTCCTGCTGAAGCTAGTGAGCTACTGTCACTGTGCCAGCAAAATCTGCTTCTTCATTTTGGAGAAGAACAACAAACGCTGGAAGACTCAGCACATCACTTTATTCTGGTTTGATAATCCAGTGTGAAGCAACAGTTCCACTTCAGCGTCGGTCCAGTTCGGCAACTCGTACTTGCCGCCGTGTTTGCCTTTTACAACGCGCAACTTCGCATGCCCAGTGTCTGGTTGTCGGTCTGTCCCGTGTATCCGCTTTCAGAGTCTCACAGCGCCCCCAACAGCTTTGGCGTACGTATCACATCCTTGTTAGTACAGTCATATGGACGCACATCTTTTCTCAACTAGCTCCATCTTTACAGAAATTTTTTTAAAAATGATGAACGTTTTTTGACATTCCATGTCCCAAGAACCAGATTTGGTCGCTGAGGACCAGGTCGCCCGGACACCCGCCCTCGACCACTGCCCAAATCGCAGACACAGGAGAGGAGCCAGTTGAGGTGGCTCGGGCATCTAGTCCGGATGCCTCCCGGGCGCCTCCCTGGTGAGGTGTTTCAGGCATGCCCAGCCGGGAGAAGGCCCCCGGTAAGACCTAGGACACGCTGGAAGGATTATGTCTCACAGCTGTCCTGGGAACGCCTTGGTGTCCTCCTGATAGAGCTGGAAGAGGTCGCCGGGGACCGGGAAGTCTGGACTTCCCTACTGAAGTTGCTGCCCCCGCGACCCGGACCCGGATAAGCGGAAGAAAATGGAATGGATGAACGTTTTGTCTTTGCGTGGATATAGCCCGAGTTACAAGTGTGCTTGTGTGCATCATCACCTTGAGGCACCGCAGCAATGATGGCAGCAGCGGCGACTGGCTGACGTGATGAACCCAAGGCGGTTGTTGGCTGATCATGTGACCCAGCAGGGTGACCGCAGCCAATCGGCTAGCTGGCCTGGAAAGGACTTCATTGAGTTTGTCCAGCAGGGGCTGAGGACAAACAAATAAAATATATCATTAAATATAACAAAAGGCAACACAACCATTGGTAGACTGCACTCGTAGGGGCGGAGCTGTGCTTTTAGGCCACACCCAGAAGAGAATGCGCATACATGTATGTGTGGTTGTGTGTCCATTGCTCCACTTCATTTTTAATGACGGCACAATGGACATGCTAGTAGATAGTTTACGTGGCAACACAAACCTTTGTGGTCATGCTGGTGGTTGCAATTCACCATTAAAAAGGAGAGAAGCGTGTGAGACCTTGTGAAGAGGTTCTCTGACGGAGGACAGCAGCTGCACGGCTTGACTAGACGCAGAGCTCAAGTAGAAGTCCACCAGGCTGCAGAGGACAGCGCCTCCTCTGTCTGACAGGACACACTGCAGGTCAGTGGCCACACATTGGATGTGAGCAGGGACATGTGTTATATGTGTGATTAATCTGCTGTGGCGGGTGCCGTTTCCTTTGGGGTTGTTTGTTTGGGGGGGGGTGAGAAAAATTAATGAAGTATCTATCAATTAGGTGACAGGTTCACACGGGGGCTGTCATTGATGGTAAACAACCGCGCTGTGGCGGCCAGCCACTAATTAATTTGGACTGCCACAGATCAATTTGGCCCGACATGGTTTCTCAATGATTATGTAGAGACTCTTATTTTGAAAAAGTGTCACTGTTGCTTCTAGGTGGTGTGTGTGTATAAACGCAAGTCTCCCCCCACCCCTCCCCCACAACAGGTAGATTGCGCGCCTGTGAAACACTGAACAACCTCACCTGAATTCAACTGATGGCTGATTGTTACTCGGACTTGCTCCGCCTCCTGCAGGTCTGAACTGTCAAATGAGAGCAAGAGCTCACTGATACTCACCTGCTCCTTGGACATTGTGTACACCTGCGCACACACACACCTTACAATCAAAGATCCAAAAAAAACCTGGCAGACAAATGAGATACGTGAATGAACGCCGCACTTTTATGCAACTCATGAACCAAGTAAACCGGTGTGACATCCAATGAGAGGACTTCATTGTTTACTCAATTTTAACAATGGCGTCTGAGATAGTGATGGGAATTACGGCTCTTTTTAAAGAACAGACTCTTTCGGCTCGGCTCACTAAAAAGAGACGCGGTTCTTTCAGCTCCTAAACGGCTGTTAGGATTTTTTGTGCTAAAATTGATTAATTTAAAACTATGCAAAAATTAATAACTAATGAAAAATGTTGGTTTTTTTAATATATAAAAACCCAGGATTTACAATTCAACTTTGAATTATTTAAATTTTTCAGCTTTGTCTTTTTAAACATTTAAGTGAACCGACAGCAATTCTTTTCTCGCAGAGTCTACATTCCGCCTCTGTATTGTCAAAATTGAAATGGTTCCAGATTGTACTTATTTTCCTTGTCTCACTCATTTTACCTGTCAAGTTGGCTCTTTCTCTCGCGCGTGCTTGCTATTTCTTGCTGCTGCGAGTTGAACTGTCACCCTTCCCCTTCCTTCTGCTCGGCGCATGCTAACACATATTGACCAATCACGTGCAGAGAAAAAAGGTGAGCGCGCGCGAGAGAGAGAAGGCGGAAAAAAACTCGGTTCCCAGTCAGGAACCGGCTCCCGTCGTTCACTACTAAGAGGTGTTTCATTCGCGGTGACGCGGCGGAGGAAGCATCCAATCAAATTATTTACGCTGACGAGCGCTAAAGAGGTGACGTCACTTGCTACCTCGACGTCACGTGCACAATACACGCGGCTTAGTTATGTTAGCCAGCCGAGCTACCAGCGCTAACAGCTGTACGGCTTCGGTTTTCGCCAGGTTAGCTTGCTAGGAGCCAACATGCTCGTCGTCCAGCCCGTAAAACCCAATTAACTTCCAACGTGTCTTAAACAGACACGGTGAATATGGCAACGCAAAACTTTGAGGCTCAGGCAAGTTTTACCTTCAGACGCGTTGATCCGAACAGGGCGCCGCCATGTTGACTACCCACAAGTCCCGCCCACGGCAGCTACGCGACACCTGCGCCTGTCAATCAAAAAAAGTCGAAACGTTGTTTTGATCCAAGTCCAGGAAAAAGGAGTGACACGAAGGTAGTCAAGTTAAAACACTTGAAAAATGTACAACAAAATACAAATAGGTGTTAGTAACTGATAAACTTTAGCATAAGCTATGGGAGCTGGAGAATGCTGACTGTGGTTTAGTAAAGTGGAGTTGGTGTTTACACGTTGAGATAAAGTCACGTAGCAGCTGTGTTTGTTCTCACGTCTCTGCGGGTTCACTGGAACCCAAAATAGACCAACACAAACTTCACAAAATCAACCCTGAAACGATACTAAAGAACGCGAAGATGGCGTCACGGACAGGTGACTGGTGGTGGGTTCAGGGTCCCCGCCGCACCGTGCACGGCGCGGCTATAAAAACCCGCAGCTGATTGGCTGACAGGCGCGAGGAGAATGAAGATGATGGCGGTGATGATGCTGGCGACGTTGATGAGCGTCACTTTGAGTGGGATCTCAGCCGCAGAGGTAAAATCAAGACTTAAAAAAGTTAATATGTGTACTATATAAACAACATTGTGTGTGTGTGTGTGTGTAGTTAGGGGTGGTGCAGACGGAGGGGGGGCAGGTGAAGGGGGTGAGTAAAAGCATGGGACTTTTCAGGACTGTGGACATCTTTAAAGGGATCCCCTTCGCTGACACCCCCGGACTGTGGGAGAAACCTAAACCTCATCCGGGATGGAGCGGTAATTCCAACCTTGACTATTCCACATTTGTGTCATGAAAAACCCAAAGCAGCACTGCTCATGTGACATCAGCTCTTTACACGTTATGAACATGTTATTAACATGTACTTTTGCTATAACAAGTCATGAAGATGTACTTTTGCTGTAGGTTTTAACATTTAATCGTGCAATAAGAAGTTATGAACATGTTAATAACATGTACTTTTGCTAAAACAAGTTATGAAAATCTACTTTTGCAGTAGGTTATAATATTTACTCGTGCAATAAGTAGTTATGAACATGTTATTAACATGTACTTTTGCAGTAACAAGGTATTAAGATGTACTTTTGCTGTAGGTTATAATATTTACTCGTGCAATAAGAAGTTAAGAACATGTTATTAACATGTACTTTTGATATAACAAGTTATAAAGATCTACTTTTGCTGTAGGTTGTAACATTAACTCGTGCAATAAGAAGTTATGAACGTGTTATTAAATGTACTTTTTATATAACAAGTTATGAAGATTTACTTTTGCTGTAGGTTTTAAGATTTACTCGTGCAATAAGAAGTTATGAACATGTTATTAACATGTACTTTTGCCGTAACAAGGTATGAAGATGTACTTTTGCTGTAGGTTTTAACATTAACCCGTGCAATAAGAAGTTATGAACATATTATTAAATGTACTTTTGATATAACAAGTTATGAAGATGTACTTTTGCTGTAGGTTTTAACATTAACTCGTGCTATAAGAAGGTATGAACGTGTTATTAACATGTACTTTTGCTATAACCAGTTTTGAAGATGTACTTTTGCTGTAGGTTTTAACATTAACTCGTGCAATAAGAAGGTATGAACGTGTTATTAACATGTACTTTTGCCATAACGAGTTATGAAGAAGTACTTTTGCTGTAGGTTTTAACATTTACTCGTGCAATAAGACGTTATGAACGTATTATTAACATGTACTTTTGCCATAACGAGTTATGAAGAAGTACTTTTGCTGTAGGTTTTAACATTTACTCGTGCAATAAGAAGTTATGAACGTGTTAACATGTACTTTTGATATAACAAGTTATTAAGATGTACTTTTGCTGTAGGTTTTAACATTAACTCGTGCAATAAGAAGGTATGAACGTGTTAACATGTACTTTTGCCATAACGAGTTATGAAGAAGTACTTTTGCTGTAGGTTTTAACATTTACTCGTGCAATAAGACGTTATGAACGTGTTATTAACATGTACTTTTGCCGTAACGAGTTATGAAGAAGTACTTTTGCTGTAGGTTATAACATTTACTCGTGCAATAAGAAGTTATGAACATCTTATTAACATGTACTTTTGCCGTAACGAGTTCCGAAAATCTACTTTTGCAGTAGGTTATATTTACTCCAGCAATAAGGAGTTATGAACATGTTATTAACATGTACTTTTGCCGTAACAAGGTATGAAGATGTACTTTTGCTGTAGGTTTTAACATTAACTCGTGCAATAAGAAGGTATGAACGTGTTATTAACATGTACTTTTGCTATAACAAGTTATGAAGATGTACTTTTGCTGTAGGATTTAACATTTACTCGTGCAATAAGAAGTTATGAACATGTTATTAACATGTACTTTTGCTATAACAAGTTATGAAAATCTTTTTTTGCTCTAGGATTTAACATTTACTCGTGCAATAAGAAGTTATGAACATGTTATTAACATGTACTTTTGCTATAACAAGTTATGAAAATCTTTTTTTGCTCTAGGTTTTAACATTTACTCGTGCAATAAGAAGTTATGAACATGTTATTAACATGTACTTTTGCTATAACAAGTTATGAAAATGTTTTTTTGCTCTAGGTTTTAACATTTACTCGCGCAATAAGAAGTTATGAACATGTTATTAACATGTACTTTTGCCATAACAAGTTATGAAGATGTACCTTTGCTGTAGGTTATAATATTTACTCGTGCAATAAGAAGTTATGAACATGTTTTTAACATGTACTTTTGATATAACAAGTTATGAAGATGTACTTTTGCTGTAGGTTTTAACATTAACTCGTGCAATAAGAAAGTATGAACGTGTTATTAACATGTACTTTTGATATAACAAGTTATGAAGATCTACTTTTGCTGTAGGTTATAATATTTACTCGTGCAATAAGAAGTTATGAACATGTTTTTAACATGTACTTTTGATATAACAAGTTATGAAGATGTACTTTTGCTGTAGGTTTTAACATTAACTCGTGCAATAAGAAAGTATGAACGTGTTATTAACATGTACTTTTGATATAACAAGTTATGAAGATCTACTTTTGCTGTAGGTTATAATATTTACTCGTGCAATAAGAAGTTATGAACATGTTTTTAACATGTACTTTTGATATAACAAGTTATGAAGATGTACTTTTGCTGTAGGTTTTAACATTAACTCGTGCAATAAGAAGGTATGAACGTGTTATTAACATGTACTTTTGATATAACAAGTTATGAAGATGTACTTTTGCTGTAGGTTATAATATTTACTCGTGCAATAAGAAGTTATGAACATGTTTTTAACATGTACTTTTGATATAACAAGTTATAAAGATCTACTTTTGCTGTAGCTTTTAACATTTACTCGTGCAATAAGAAGTTATGAACATGTTATTAACATGTACTTTTGCCATAACGAGTTATGAAGAAGTACTTTTGCTGTAGGTTATAATATTTACTCGTGCAATAAGAAGTTATGAAGATGCAAGAAGGTTTAGAGGTGATATTTGTGTGGGCAGGCGTGTTGAACGCTAACAAGTATGCAGAGCGCTGCCTGCAGGTGACGCTGCTGCAGACACAAACTCGAGGCAGCCATGATTGTCTCTACTTGAACGTCTTTGTGCCTCAGGGACGGACACGTACGTATCACACACACACACACACACACACACACACACATCAAGAACTTTGTTTAGTCTGTGTGTGTGTGTGTGTTGCCAGTGTCGTCCAACCTGCCAGTTATGGTGTATCTGTTTGGTGGCGCCTTCCTGTTGGGGGCGTCCAACGATCTGGCCATCCTGGGAGACTCTCTCTACGATGGCAAAGAAATGGCCGACAGAGGAAACGTCATCGTAGTCACGGCCAACTACCGAGTCGGAACGCTCGGCTTCCTCAGCAGCGGAGACTCTCGACTGCCAGGTCCAACTGGCGAATCTTTGGCTCGTCGTTTTGACCAGGCTTTGTGGCGCCCGTCGGTAGCTTTGCTGATGTGATGTGTGCTCTCAGGTAACTACGGGCTGTGGGATCAGCACGCCGCCATCCTGTGGGTGCGGAGGAACATCGCGTCCTTCGGAGGAAACCCTGACAACATCACCATCTTTGGCCAATCGGCCGGCGCTGCAAGCGTTAGCTTCCAGGTGAGACTGCTGCTGGTGTCCAATAGACGCTAACAATCTAATCCGTGAGGTCAGATGCTGTCCCCCCACAGTAAAGGATTATTTCGCCGAGCCATCACTCAGTGTGGCGTGGCATTGAGTCCGTGGGCGCTGCAGAGGAACCCCATGGCGCTCACCAGGAAGGTACTGGAAAGCAGCATCCTTTAAGCTGTCACAGTTCCTGTTTGTTCACTGCAGACACACTTCCCGCAGATTGCCCGCAAGGTGGGCTGTTACCGTAGCAACGAGGACATGATGCTGACCTGTCTGAAGATGACCGACCCCGTGGGTCTCACCATGGCCGGAAAGATTGACATCCTTCTAATGCTGGGCAAAGGTGAGGGGGGGATGTCGCATGATGACAGGAAGTGGGCGTCGCAGCCAGTCAAATCCACATGCGAACCCTTGAAGCTCCGCCTTCTTCCCTCCCAACTCTGCGTAGGTGTAGTCATGGACCTTCTAGAACTCGCCCCTGTGGTGGATGGAGACTTCCTTCCTGAGCATCCCAGTCGGCTTTTTCACAACGCAGCCGACGTGGACTACATGGCTGGCGTCAACTCCATGGACGGACACATCTTTGCTGGCGTCGACGTTCCCTCCATCAACAAGAGGAACGCCAACACCACCATGTGAGCACCCCTGAGACGTCACGCCCGATGTTGCACTTGATGTCCAAACTTTCTTGTTCATGTCAGAGAGGACGTCAGGGGTCTTCTGGCCGGCCTCACGAAAGAGAAAGAAAACGCGGCCGTTGGGTCAGCTTTGAACCTCTACTCCGCTCATTGGGGCTCCGTCCCGGAGCCAGCGCTGGTAAAGAAGACGGTGGCAGACATCGAGACGGATTTCTTGTTCCTGGTCCCAACTCAGACTGCCCTCCAGCTCCATGCCAATCACAGCAGGTACAAACTTTTTAGCGGATGCAGCACAGTTGGCTAATTAGTTTAGCTTGCCACTTGTACAGTGTTTCCTCACGCGTTCATTTATTTGTGGCGACTCAGCAACACATTCTAACAGGAGCGTCTGTGCATGTACCTCGGTGGTCCACCTCTCCACAATAGATGGTATTGATATGAAACTTTGCTGCAACTGTGGGACACACTGGGCGGCGTGGAACGGCGGCTAAACATGTTAGCATTGTAGCATGTGTTACTGACTCTGCTCTCATCCCCCCAGTGGTGCCAGTACGTTCTCCTACCTGTTCAACATGAAGACTCGTATCCCAGGATTCCCTCGCTGGGTGGAGGCGGAGCATAGTGAGGACCTGCAGTACTTGTTTGGGAAACCTTTCGCCATCCCCCTCGTCTACTTCCCCAGACACAGAGACCTGTCCCGCTACATGATTGCATACTGGACCAACTTCGCCAGGACAGGGTACGCTCGCACTGTTCCCAGTCCAGTTGCTGTCCAGTTGAGTTTAGAAACCATTTAACCCATATGTGTTCTTGTGTCCAGTAATCCCAACCAAGGAGCCAGTAAAGTCCCGGTCCAGTGGCCCCCTTTCACCACAACTCACCGGCCCTTCCTGACCATCAACCACCAGATGAGCAAGTCCTCTGTCAGGTACCTCCAAGACGTCCTTTTCCCGCCATTGGATGCTAACACGTTAACTGTCTTTCTAGCTACGACCTGAGACGCGACTACGTCACCTACTGGACCAGCACGTACAGCCGCCTGTGAAGCAGGAAGAAGAGAGAGTGGTACACGTGACAGTTGAAATCAAATAAAGTCAGTAGCAAGAGCAATCTGTTCCAGGTCTCTGACCTACAAGACACCTTTCAAAATAAACGTTTCATTTCAGTGCTTTTAATTGAAAAAAGGAAAAAGACTCCACATGAAAACGCTGCAGTTGGCCCCACCCCCTCTTTCCAGTTTTATATGATTTCATTCTCCTCATCACATCTTCCTGTCCTCCAGTTCTATTTTCTGCTGGGCGACAGGAAGTGACCTCTTCCTTGATTTGGGGACGGAGTAGTCGTGGTTTTCACAGTCACCTGCGGAAGCCATCATCGTCCAGGCGTCTCCTTTCATCTCCTCCGGGTCATCATACTCAGAGGGCGGGGCTACGTAGGTGTCCGGCTCGTCGTAAATGTGATCCTCGTTCCTGTAGAGTGTGGTCATGGCGTGGACCTGAGGAACTTGGCTTCCCGTCTGTGATTGTCCCACATGCTTGTAGAGCCTCTTCGCGCCAGCAGCCTTTTGGGAAATCAAAGTGTTTGCTGTGACGTTATTGGAGATGCCGCGGAATGGGAGAGTATACTCGCCGTCCTGTTTGGTGAGGTGCGGAGTGCGTGCCGGAGCAGCACTGGTCTTGTCCCACTTGGCGGGAAATGAGACCTTTGAGTATGCCTGCTCGAGAGAGGACGGCTCAGAGGGATGAGGGCCAGGATTCACAGCAAGGACTACAGGATAGCCCGGCGTCACGTGAACCCTTTTCTTAGGCACGAGGCTACCGTCTGTGTCCAAGGTCAACTTGTGAACCGCCATCATGGTCTGGTCCAGATCCACGTCCACCTGTGAGAAACACCAGAGCCCATCAAATGTCAGTCATTATACGCACCATGTGATGCCATCCTACGATGTCACTCTAAAAAAAGCCATTCCAACTTTTTTTTGTTGTTGCAAAGTTTGGTACAAAAATGCATCTAGCAAACGTGCCCTTGGCCCCGTCCTCCTCCCCTTATCGCCTATCCCGTGATGGAATCTTTGTAGGGCGTGAACAATGGACCGGGACGTGCTGATTCTCACTCAAAGACCACATGATCTACAAAGAGCAGAGACCCAATCCCTCAACACACTGACTGTGCCTGGAAATTTTGTAGTAGAACATAAATGGTGACAATGGGCCACTCTCACTGAAAACAAGTCCGACTTGATGCGGACCAAGCTCTTGCACGGGTAATACATAGAGGGAACTGCCCAACTCAGGTGGTCAGATACCCCATACTCCCAAAGTACCCCCCACAAGATTACGAGGATTCTTGAGCGACACACTCGAATGCCTTCTCCAAATCCACGAAACACATGCAGACGGTTGGGTGAATTTCCGTGCACCCTGCCGAGAGTACACAGCTGAGCCACACCTCTAAGACCAGAACAAAAAACACACTGCTCCTCCTGAATCTGTGGTCCATCTATCCAGTACCCCTGAATAGACCTTACCAGGACAGCTGAAAAGTTTGATAGTTGGAACACACCCTTTGGTCCTTCTACACCATGCTAGTTTGGCAGTGCAGAAGCACTGTCCCGATGCCCATGTGATGTTGCAGAGTTATGGCAGTACCTGTCAGCTGCTTCTGGAGTCCCATAGCCCAAAAAAGACCTGGCAGGACTCCTTCTTCAACTTGACAACCTCCCTCGTCGCTAATGTCCACCAATGGGTGGGAACACCACCACAAAAGACCACGTTACAGCCACTACTCTGATTGGCCGCCTCGACAATAGGGATGTGGAACATGGCCCACTGAGTCTGCCGCCTCCCTTGGAACATGGTCAAAGCTCTCCTGGAAGTGACAGTTGAAATTCCTTCTGACAGGAGACTGCCGGAAGCTCCCAGCAGACCCTCACAATGCAGCTACAGTTCCACCCGAGTGTCCAAGACATTTGACCGAAAGTCCAACGACATGACCATGAAGGCAATCATCAAACTGAGGCCTAGGGTGTCCTGGTGCCAAGTGTACATAGACCCTTGTCCTTGAACACGGCGGTATGGACAATCTTTGACAAGCACAGAAGTCCAATAATAACAAAGCGGTGTTCAGGTTTGGATCAGGAGGGCATTGCTCCCAATCGTACCTCTCCAGGCCTCATTGTCACTGCCAATGTGAGCAGTGAAGTCTTCCAGCAGAACAAAGGAATCCCCAGCGGGAGAACTCTTCAGTATTCCCTCTAGACTGAAAAATCCAAAAAGGGGGGTCGTCCACTAGGTTCAACTCCAACGTACAGGCCCGATCCCTCCCCTCTTGAGAGGGGTGGTTCCAGAGCTCTTGCTGTGCATTGAGGCGAGCCCAACTATATTTAGCTGGAACTTCTGAACCTCATGCACCAGCCCTGGCTCCTTCCCCACCATACAGGTGACCTTCCACATCTCCAGAGCTGGCTTCTGCAACAGAGGATTGGACCACCCGTAGGGGAGACCCTCATAGTGCTGTGCCCAGCCAGGACCTGTGGGTGCAGACCCAACCAGCTGGCACTGAGAGTACAATGACTTGAGAATCATCAGCATATTCGTGAGCATTTGTAGCTGCTTGCGGGCGCAGTCGTGGGATGAGCTGTGTGCTGCATGATTGTTTTTTCTTACGTACGTAGATTCTACGGTTTGAGAGTACGGAATGTTTTATCCCGGCATTCACGCACACGTTCTGGTCATGTGATGTGCTGGAGGACAGGTATCCAGGTCATGTGAGGTGTGAGCTGGACTGACCTGAGCTGCAAAGGATTGCGGGTCATCACTGCAGGCAGGAGACTGGGGCAGCGGCGAGGCGCTGAGGGTCCGAGAAGGCTCCAGATTCATTGGCCCGCCTCCAGACGCATGCCGGACACGTTGCAGGCTGATGGCGGCTTCCACCGCATGGAACAGGAAGTCTCCCTCTTTGGTGTCGAACTCAAAACTCCCCTCCCCTGACTCACACCTACGACCCGCCTCAAAGGAGAATGTGTTCTGAGGAGAGGCCACGCCCGCGTAAGAACCACACACACTCACAGCATGTTGGTGCGTGTGTGTGTGCGTGCGACCTTGTCCCGCCCAAAGCGGCGTAGAAATCTGTAAGGCCAGGACATCACGGCGACTCCTCGACTGTCCAGCAGGTGGAGCGCCTCCGGGCTGGCTCGCAGGACGCCGTCGCCTTTTAAGCTGCAGCGCTCTGCTGCATCTGTCCTCCGTACACACACACAGAAGTCTTTCACTGCACACACACACACACACACACACACACACACACGCATGGTCATGAGCTGCACTTCCTGTCTCATTTCCTGTCAGTTGCATTTATTACACACATGTGTCCGTGCGGCTGCTGTACAGCCAGTTGTCCTCCATCCCTTCTTCTTCTTTGCTTCCTTTCTGTAGGCTGCCACACCTCCTGCTAGGCCAGCTCCCCTGCACATGCACAGCTGTGTGAGCTCCTCCCAAACAATAAGAAGAATAACACCGCTATGAAAGAGAAGGAAAGAATGAGGAGTGCCTACAG
The DNA here is from genome assembly GCA_024372805.1 of Oostethus manadensis. Lineage (NCBI taxonomy): Eukaryota > Metazoa > Chordata > Actinopteri > Syngnathiformes > Syngnathidae > Oostethus > Oostethus manadensis. Next base: position 1,071,522 of record QODF01000080.1, on the reverse strand, counting down.
GGAAGGCGGTCTGACACAGCTGGAGCATCCAATCGTCCACATGCTGCCTGTGGGCTGCAAAGACGTACGTCTTGTCTGTGGTCTCCACCAGGAAAGGCACCGTGTCTCTGGGACACGCGTCCATGTCCGTCTCGCTCACTCGGATGCAGTCAGACAGGCGGATCACCTGAAAGGACATCAGCCGCGCTATGACATCACACCCTGCGCCTTACCCCACAGACAAGAGAGGACACCTTTTTGTGCTCCTGCTGCTTGCGTCCGCTTCTTTGCTTCTTCTCTGAGCCGCCGCCATCTTTACTCACGAACATTTCCAGCCGGGAAATGGAACGCAAACTTTCTCCAAACAACAAGCACCACACGCTCCTCCACTTCTGGAAGTCGCACAATCACACACAGAAAATTACGTAATGACACACAATGAGATAGTATGTTATTGTACATTCATGTACTGTACGTACAGTAGTGTGAAAATAATAGCAGTGACTAAGCAGATGAAGTACTTTTCTTAGTATATTTGTATTGCTGCATGGCAAACACGTTCCCAGCAGATTGTCAGAAAAGAAACAAGGCGGCATTGGTGACATGCATGCTCTTAAGGCGTGTCGATTCAAAACTTGACTGGACTGGGGAAAACCTAAAGCTGAAGAGGGGCAAAAATGATCTCCAACATCTTAAAATGGAGAGCAAGACCAGAAACGCGTGGCAGAAGATGGAAGACCTCTATCAAAATGGATGCAAGGATAACCAGAACGGCAAAGGCTCAGCCATTGATCAGCTCCAGGATGACCAAAGACTGTCTGGAGTTACCTGTAAGTAGTGTGACAGACGACGTCTGTGTGTACTGATGAGAGTCAAATTGTTCTTTTTGTGTGCAAGGACTGCAGAAAAACTGTGAATTGAAGCCCCAGTACACAGTGAAGACAGTGAAGCATCATGATGTGAGCATGTTCTCCTACTATTTATCCCATAGCAGTTATCACAGATCAGTTTGCATATGTCCAAATGTTGCCTTATGCTGAAGAGGACACGCCCTTGAAATCAACAAGACCATCACCCCAAACACACTAGGAAACCAGCAACATCTTCTTATGTACTTATGTTTATGGAGGGGCCAGCCCAATCCCCGGACCTTCATCCGATGGAGAACTTGTGGGCTGACATGAAAAATGGTGTTTGTGGAACAGAAGCAAGAAATGTTGGTGAATGGTGGAATGTTGATAAAGAGGGTTGGAATGGCAGAACATCTGAGTTGGTGGAGTCCATGCCACACAGATGTGAAGCACTTACAAAAAACTCCTCATTACTTTACTCATTCGCAGGATTGACAAATCCTACAAACAAAACATATTTTGGAGTTTGTCAAGTGAACGGCAGACCCTGCTGCTTTTTGGGACACGCCCCTTTCTGCTAATTGGCCGATTGCACGGCCTGGGAGCGTGCATACCATGAATGCTGGCTCCTTTGTTTTCTGAGAATCTACTGCACCTGCTGGGAACTTGTTTGCCATGTTGCAATACAAATATACTAATAACAGTACTTCATCTGCTTAGTCACATTGCACTGCTATTACTTTCAGCACTACTGTACATAGTACACTACTGTATATACTACATAAAAGTAGTATACTGTATAGTGGACTATATAAAGGACAGCACGCTGTATAAAAGGTAGTACAAACGTGTAATATAACACAAGTATGTCATAAAAAATAATACTATTAACAATATTATTTATTTAGTATTATAGTATATTTATATGGTGTAGTATGCAACAAAACGTATAGTACATAATATGTACATACAATGTACATAAACAGAAAAAGTATAAACACAGTACATGACTGTAGAAGTACATGAATACAGATAAGTATATGTACATAAGTGTAGAGTAGATGTACATGAATATAGATTAGTATACGTACTTAAGTGTAGAAATATGTGAATCTAGATAAGTATATGTACATAAGTGTAGAAGTACGTGAATGTAGATAAGTATTTGTACATTAGAGTAGAAGTAAATGAATGTAGATAAGTATATGTACAAGAGTGTAGAAGTACATGAATACAGATAAGTATATGTACGTGAGTGTAGAGTAGAAGTACATGAATATAGATAAGTATATGTACATAAGTGTAGAGTAGATGTACATGAATATAGATTAGTATACGTACTTAAGTGTAGAAATATGTGAATCTAGATAAGTATATGTACATGAGTGTAGAAGTACGTGAATGTAGATAAGTATTTGTACATTAGAGTAGAAGTACATGAATGTAGATACTGTATGTACAGGAGTGTAAAAGTACATGAATGTACATAAGTACAGTATATGTACATGAGTGTAGAGTAGAAGTACATAAATGTAGATAAGTATATGTACATGAGTGTAGAAGTACGTGAATGTAGATAAGTATATGTACATGAGTGTAGAGTAGAAGTACATGAATATAGATACTGTAAGTATATGTACATGAGTGTAGAGTAGAAGTACATGAATATAAATACTGTACGTATATGTACATGAGTGTAGAGTAGAAGTACATGAATATAGATAAGTATATGTATATGAGTGTAGAGTAGAAGTACATGAATGTAGATAAGTATATGTACATGAGTGTAGAGTAGAAGTACATGAATACAGATAAATATATGTATTTGAGTGTCGAGTAGAAGTACATGAATGTCGATAAGTATATGTACATGAGTGTAGAAGTACATGAATGTAGATACTGTAAGTATATGTACATGAGTGTAGAGTAGAAGTACATGAATATAGATAAGTATATGTACATGAGTGTAGAGTAGAAGTACATGAATATAGATTATTACAGTATATGTACATGAGTGTAGAATAGAAGTAAATGAATGTAGCTAAATATATGTATATAAGTGTATAGTAGAAGTACATGAATATAGATAGTGTAAGTACATGTACATGTGTGTAGAAGTACATGCATGTGGATAAGTATACCTAGAAGAAGGTAGCATGAATGTAGAATAGTACAGAGTAGTACAAGTAGATGTGTGTAGAGTAGAAGCAGTAGTGGTAGTAGTACTAGATGTGTGTAGTAAGTGTGATACCTTTCCAAAGGTGTGTTGTTGTTGCAGGTACAGTTGTCCTTCTTTCCTGACGTGGTCGTCCATGTTGGTCTCTGCTGATGTTTGCCGTCCAACTTCCTGTTCTTCTTCTTCACGGCTGTCACTTCCTTTCTTTCTTTACCACAACCAACGTCAGCACCACTTCCTCTCTTTCTCACTCACAACTACTACACACTACTGCTACACAACGTTTCCTTTCCCGCTGCTGGTTGAGAAGAGCTATATGTGCTTTCATGTTAGAGAAGCTGAGAAAATGTGGCTGGCTTTGTTGCCAATACGCACTTAGATGCACAAACATTCACCGACAGTCTGGGGCCAAATATAGTTGTGGTGGGACACATGGGAACGGCCCCCTGATCTTAACCCGAGGGGTGTTTAGTTATTGGACTTCTGTGCTCGTCACGGATTGTCTATAACGAACCAGGAACCATGTTCAAGCATACGGGTGTCCTCATGTGCACTTGGCACCAGGACACCCTGAGCCGCAGCTCGATGATTGACTTGTGGTTGTGTCGTCAGACTTGCGGCCACATGGTTTGGACTCTCGGGTGAAGAGAGGGGTGGAGCTGTCAACCGATCACCACCTGGTGATGAGTTGGTCCCGATGGTGGGGGTGGATGCCGGTCAGACCTGGCAGACCCAAACGCATTGTGATGGTATGCTGGGCATCTGGCAGAGTCTGGCAGAGTCCCCCCTCAGAAGGAGTTTCAATTCCCACCTGCGGGAGAACTTTGACCAAGTTCCGAAGGAGGCAGCGGACATTGAGTCCGAGTGGGCGATGTTTCGTGCCTCCATTGTTGATGCGGCTGATCGGAGCTATGGCCGTAAGGTGGTCAGTTCCTGTCGTGGCGGTAATCCCAGAACCCGTTGGTGGACACCAGTGGTGAGGGATGGCGTTAAGCTAAAGAAAAAGTCCTATCAGGCCGTTTTGGCCCATGGGACTCTGGAGGCAGCTGACAGGTACCGGCAGGCCAAGCGGTCTGCGGTTCTGGCAGTCACTGTGGCAAAAACTCGGACATGGGAGGAGTTTGGAGAGGCCATGGAAAACGACTTCCGGATGGCTTCAAAGAGATTCTAGCCCACCATCCGCCGTCTCAGGAGGGGGAAGCAGTGCACAGTCAACATGGGGGCTGAGGTTACCGAGGTGGTCAAAAAGCTCCTTGGTGGCAAGGCCCCGGGGGTGGATGAGATCTGCCCGGAGTTCCTTAAGGCCCTGGATGATCTGGGGGTGTCTTGGTTGACACGACTCTGCAGCATCGCGGTCGATGCCCTTGGACTGACAGACCGGGGTGGTTGTCCCGCTTTTCAAGAAGGGGGACCGGAGGGTGTGTTCTAACTATTGTGGGATCACACTCCTAAGCCTTCCTGGTAAGGTCTATTCAGGGGTTCTGGAGAGGAGGACCTGCCGGACAGTTGAATTTCGGATTCAGGAGGAGCAGCGTGGTTTTCGTTCTGGTCGTGGAACTGTGGACCAACTCTATACTCTTGGCAGGGTCCTTGAGGGTGCATGGGAGTTTGCCCAACCAGTCTACATGTGTTTTGTGGACTTGGAGAAGGCATTCGACTGTGTTCCTCGGGGAATACTGTGGGGAGTGCTCTGGGAATATGGGGTATCGGACCACTTAATCCAGGCGGTTCGTTCCCTGTATGACCGGTGTTAGAGTTTGGTTTGCATTGCCGGCAATAAGTCGGAACCGTTTCCAGTGAGAGTTGGACTCCGCCAGGGCTGCCCTTTGTACCGATGATTTTGTAGACTACTTTCATGGACAGAATTTCTAGGCGTAGCCAGGGTGTTGAGGGGTTTCGGTTTGGTGGCCGCAGGATTCGGTCTCTGCTTTTTGCAAATGATGTGGTCCTGTTGGCTTCATCAAGTCATTACCTTTCAACTCTCACTGGATCGGTTCGCAGTTGAGTGTGAAGCAGCTGGTATGAGAATCAGCACCTTCAAGTCCGAGTCCATGGTTCTCGCCTGGAAAGGGTGGAGTGCCATCTCCGGGTCAGGGATGAGGTCCTGCCTCAAGTGGAGGAGTTTAAGTACCTCGGGGTCTTGTTTATGAGTGATGGAAGGATGGAACGCGAGATGGACAGGCGGGTTGGTGCAGCGTCTGCAGTGATGCGGACTCTGCACCGGTCCTGTTTTATTTAGGCCAGTTTTACAGATTTTAAGTTTAAAAACAAGACTTTTTTTATTACATATTTGACAACAAACCACTTGTAGGGCCAAACAGAGCTGAGTTTAAAAAGCAAAAACAAAACAATAAATACATGAAATAATAAATAATATAATTAGTTGTCCTGATAATTTAAGTAGTAAATTTAGGAGGTTATACGTGGTAATTTGACGTGTCATTGTGTCATACGTGTCTGAAGGAAACTACAGCATAGGTCTTCAGTGGGTAGGAGAACTTCCCTCTGGCTTCAGACAAGCTTTTATTTGTAACGGGGCAGCAAAACAGAGCATTTGAACACAACCAGGTTAGCCCAGGCTAGCATCATCTCACCACTACGCTCTCATACCCGCCCTCCACACAAGGCTCTCCGTGTCAAATGAAGTGACGACTATTATTCCCGAAAACGATCTTTTCTCGTAAATACAAAACATTGTTGTCGTCAGTTAACGACTTTATTCTCAAAATCTTAATGATTTTGATGCTTCGTTTAACAGGCATTGCCCGAGACAGCTATACACACAGGGCACTTGTGTGACCCTTGACCTGGGTCAAAGGTTAAATTTCAGCTTTTTCCCCCCCCAACTGATTTTGAAAGGTACGCGAGGAGAACGCCACAACTTCAGCGCTAACTGAGGCTTTTCAACAGGAAGAGGATGAATAAAAACTCTTTAGCTATGCTTTACTGCCATGGAAACGACAAACACACACTAAATCTTTCTGTGTCTTCCTTCCGGCTTATCCATGTTGTGTTCTGCCAGATCGCGGCAAAGTGAGCGCAAGCGTACGCCGACTTGTGAAAGTACAGGTAGATTTTGGATATTTGCAGAGCACGTCGAAGCGTTAAACCAAAAACAAGTCCTTTCGAGTCAATTAGCTCAAGAACAAGTTAAGTCTAAAGTCAAGAACATCGAGTCAACATTTGTCAAGCAAGTCACAAGTCCTAAAAAACTCCGACTAGAGTCTCCCATCTCTGCTTGGCAGGAAGTGACATCAGTAGAAGTCGCGGTCGTAGTCTGAGACGTCATTCAGCCGTTGGATGACGGCCACGTGATTGGCCAAGTAGAACGCCAGCTCCTCTAATGGGCGACAAGCGACCAATCAGAAGACACCATGTGACCAATTGCCGAAGACGTCTCACCTGCTTGCAACACGCCCAGCGCGGCGGAGGCGGAGGCGGAGCCGAGGCTGTTGCGGGCGATGCAGCGATAGGTCCCCGAGTCTTCTGGCTCCGCCCCTTCGATCTGCAACCAACTGGAGAGCTCAAACCTGAGAGGACCGCCCCTGGACTGGAAGACAGAAAGAAAGTGAACGGTTTCTGCTAAGCTAGGCTAACTATCTTAAGAGCACCTGTACGGAGATGTGAGGGTCGTCTCCTGGCAGGATGATGTCGTCCCGGCCGTCCTTCCTCCACTCGACGGACGCCATGGGGAAGGCGAAGACCTCGCAGAGGAACACCAGACTGCTGCCGGTGCCGTTCACCTGACTCTGGGGACCCACCTTGATGACCGGAACTGTTGTGGAGGCGGGAAGTTGTGTTACGAGACCCGGATGACGGCCCCGACAGACAGTCACGTGACCCACCTGTCTCGCAGGGCCCCGCCCCTCGGGTGTGAAGTTGAGGCGTGGAGAAGGCGGCCTCCCTGAAGTGGCACATGTTTGAATACGTCACGCCGTCACTTCCGCACACGGGCTCGCGCTCCTCGCACACGCACACCTGCTCATCCTCCTCCTCCTCCTCCTCCTCTTCTCCCGCGGGACGGTGGTCCACTTGGCACCGCAGCCCGGTCCCGCAGAGCCCAAAGAACACATTGCGGTCTCCAGGGTCGCAGGCCTGACCCTCCAGGTTGCCGCACTCTTTACAGCAGCCACACGGGTCCAGAACCAGTCCGGCTCGGCAGCCGCGGGTCTCCGGACACAGGTCCACCTGGCACGGCCAGCAGCTCGCCGCCACGTCGGTCCCGTTTGTCGTTAGGCCGGGCACTTGGTGGCTGAGAGGGCGGCACGGGTGCAGGTTCGGATAGAGACCCAAGACGAGCAGGACCAGCTCCGTCAGCAGAGACATTGTCAAGGCGAACTCAGATGTCAAAGTAAACAAAAACAAACACAAGAAGAAAAAGGGAAGACCCAAACTTCTTTTGGGTCGTTCGGTTCCGATGGAAACCTTTCAAACCGATGAGCCGCTCGCGCTACTGCGGACAACTCGTGTCAAGACACACAATGACACGCCCACTTCCGGTGTAGATTTAACAAGTACAAGCTCAGGCGGAAGTGGTCTTTGGATATTTTAACTTTATTTTGAAAGAACCAAAAATCTTTGGAAGTGTTCTAATTTCGTCTCGGCCAAAGAATCCTCATTTCTGGAAGAACTTCCCCCTGGAGCAGCTGCTCTTCTCATCAACACCTGGAAGAAGGAATGTTGTTCACTCGCTCCAGTAAAAAGGTTCTGCCTGACGGATTCCCGACCTCTTGTGGAGGATAATGCTGGATAATCTGAGCGGTTCTGGTTGAGTCCACAAATAGATCCCAAATAGAAGGTTTGTGGTGTTCTCTTGAGACAGAACCACAAGCCTGCATTTTCTCTTTCCACTTTTTTCCTGTGTGAAACTTTATTTGCAAACATAATGATTGACAACGACTCCTAAACAGCAGAAATAATTACAAACTTTGCCGCTATTTCATTCATGAAATACAAACCGATACAGAACAGAAATATTTTAATAAAGAAACAACAACAATGAAATTAACCATCCATTATAAAAGCTAATAACTAGTAAAAGATCCAGCTTGTCATTGGCTGGCGCTGGGCGGGGCTGTGATCCCTGAGAAGTGATTGGCTGGAGCGCCGGCGAGGTCATGAGGCAACAATCTGGATCTCTGTGTGACAGCAACATTTCCACTCAGCCCCACTTCATCTTTACCGCCTCAAAATGGTTGCCGGTACTCACCTGAACTCCTTCACCTCTCTCACTCTTCATCATGCTCTTCATGTCATCCTCTTCAAGCCGTCCGCCTGCCAGGAGGGCCGGCAGGGTGAAGCAGGACAAGAAGCGGGCCTTCAGCATCTGGTAGGCGGGGTTTTCCGCAAAGCGCTCCTTCACAAGCTGACGTACCGCCAAGACCAGCTCCGCCTCTTCATCAGCACCTGATGTGAGGCAAAACATGTGAGAGTGTGTGTGTGTGTGCGTGTGCGTGTGTGGGCGGGCACCTGCTTCTTTGGAGGTGGAATCAGGCAGATGCGGGGGCATGGCCTGTGGCGGGGGCGTGGCCTGCAGAGGTCGGCTGTGGTCACTCAGCAACCGTCTGGTGGACCTGGTGAATGATGCTTTGCCATGCAGGAGCACACTGAGCGTGCTCAGACTGCTGACAAAGGGCGGGAGGTAGGGCAGAGCCACACCCAGTTCAGGTACAGCCACACCCCCCCTTCCACTCAGCCAATCGTGTACCTCTGCTGGGGACTCCAGGAAGATGAGGGAGGGGTCCAAGTTCAGGTCTTCCGTTTGGGAGGGTGGAGGGACGTTTTGAGACAGTGGTGGCGGTTTGTGATAGGTTGACGGGGAGGAGCCACTGGCTGGTTGGAGGTTTAAGTGTGGGGGGAGGGGACTTAAAAGCACACTTGGCTTGATCAAAAGTAGACCTGGAGATGGAGCTTGCACCATCTGGACCAGCCCACCTGGGGCCCATGGAGACATATTTGGTCTCTGCGGTGAAACCTGCCTGACTCCGCCGTCTTTGAGCAGAGACTTTGGAGAGCCCCTTTTCTTTCTCCTCCTGTCATTGGCTGAAGCCTGCACACAACATGTCAATTACAAGAAACGCCAACTGAAGAGGTGGGGCAGATTAAATCGTTTACCTGTGAGTCAATGGCTTTCTGACTTAACTTCCGGACTCTCTTCCCTTCACAGACGACAGCCGTGGAAGCTCTTTCCACACAATCCTCCTCCAGTCTTCGCTTCTTACCTGTGGGGGCCGCTTCAGGGGCGGGATTAGGACCAATGACGGTGTAGGTGTGGTCATTATTACCATTGGATGCTTCCTGATTGGGCGTGACGGAGTCAGGAGGAGGCTGTGCTAGAGGCGGAGCTGTCAAGGAGGGTGGGGCCTGGTGGGAAAAAGGGAAGGGCACTGGGGAGATGAGCTGAACAGAAAGAGGGGTACTAGCAGTGGGCGATGCCAGGGAGGGGGCAGGTAGGAGGCAGATGGAAGGCTCTTTGGGCTGCAAGAAAGGTGACCAGGGAAGCATGCTTGGAAACTGGATGCGAGTGGGTGGAGCCTGTTGCAGTAGAAGCAGTGGTGGTGGCTTGACATCTAGCGGGTGGTTCTTGGCGGCTTGACGCCGCTGAAGCATTCCCGCCACCGTCTTGGGGTTCTTAAGCGGCGCAGGCGGCCGAGTAGGTGGGGCCACCGGCAAGAACTTGTCCTTTCGCCGCTCGATGACCTTCTTGCAGCCCGTGGTGTCCATGTTCATGGCGTGGAGGAGGAGCAGGAAGATGGGGGTGGAGCCCACTTTGGTCTTTCCGCCACACTCTCTGAGGGCGTCGCCCAATGTGGCTCTGGTTTGGCTCGGAATCAGCAGATTCCCAATCCACGGCGAGACCGCTGCCTGCAGCTGGAAGTCCAGGGATGTGTCTGTAATGCGACGGGGTTGGGCCTTGGTGCGCTTGTATGCCGCCTGGCGACACAACTGTGTGTACAGCTGATCATGTGACAGCATCATCATGACGCCGCTGGCATGTCGCCGCTCCCACCGCAGGTCTTGGGGGGGCGGGCCTATTACCACGGAGCGTCCAAACTTCCCCACAATGGTGGAGCGAACGGGCTGCTGGCAGTGGGAGGGGTCTGACGAGGACGGCAGCATCACTGGACACAAGCTGGGAAGGTTCCCAACTCGGTTCTTCTTATCAGGGATCCACCTGTCCATGGGAAGCACGCAGGACTCCTCTTCCTTCCCTTCATCACCGTTCCTTGACAATGGCTCCTCCCACTCCTCCTCCTCATCACGCTCCATGTACTTAACCACCTCCTCCTCTTCCTCCTCCTCCTCATCACGCTCCATGTACTTAACGACCTCCTCCTCGTCCTCCTCGCTGCTCTCCTCTTCCTCTCCCTTCTGCACTTTGACCTTCAGGAGACGCGTCCTGATCTTCCTCTTCGTTGCTTCTGAACTACTTCTTCTTCTCTGTTGATGAAATCGAGTGAAAGTTGTGTTGTTACTTAGTTACATTTGCACGGCAGCGCTTCCTCCACTGGCCACAAACACGTAGCAAACTATTGAGATTGCTCCTCCACTGTCACATTCAGTTAACCTTCATGATAAAAATAGATAGAAAGACTTGCATCATCTCCGGTGCTGCTAACTTATCCTGGTGGAGGACTTTGCGTGTCCCGATGATGCGAGGAGCTAAGTTGTGGTGGGGTATCATAACCTCATAGGGTCACCCAAGACAAACAGCTCCCAGGTGATGGACAAGACTAAACGTAGCTCAAATAGACCCTATGATGAGTAAAAAACAACCATCAAAGTTTTCCCCAACCGGAAATGGATCACCGCAGTCCCCTCTCGAGTCGGGCCTGTAGGTGGGGCACAATGGCAAGTGTCTGGGGGCTGGGCACAGTTCGAAGAGGCAACGTGGGTCCCCCCCTCCAATGAGTGGTGAGGGACCAAGAGATCAGGTGCAGAGGGGCTGGACTTTATTTCACTTTGGTCTTGCCAGCAGTGAGAGCGACAGGTAGGGGTGGCAATCCTTGTTGCCCCCTGGCTCAGGGGGTGTACATTGGAGTTTAACCCGGTGAGCAAAAGGGTGGTCTCCCTCTGCCTTCAGGTGAGGTGATAGGTCATGACTGTTTGTGCTTATGTGCCAAGCAGCAGTTCAGAATACCCATCCTCTTTGGAGTCCCTAGAGGGAGTACTGGATAGTGCTTCCTCAGGGGTCTGCTGGGGGACGATAGTGAGACCTGGAGAGGCGTGACTGGATGGAACGGGCCCTTCTGATCTGATCCCAAGCGGTCTGCGTAAAAAACTTGGCCATGGGAGGAGTTCAGGGAAGCCATGGACAGCAGCTTCATGGAGATTCTGGACCACCATCCACTGTCTCAGGAGGGGGAATCGGTGCACAATGACAACTGTTTATGGTGGGGATGGTGTGCTGCTGACCTCAACTCGAGACGTTGTGGCAACAACAGAGCCTCATTTCCTTCGGAAATTCCGAAGGAAATGAGGCTCCAGTCCGGTGCCGCACGTGGGGGAGGAATGATTGTCTCAGTCGGTCAGTGGAGCAAGACAGTGATAGTAATCTGCCACTGAAAGTGCTCCTCTGTTGTTTCTATATTAATATGAATGTGAATGCAGTATGAATTATACTGCATTCACACCGGGAGGAAACCGGGATTTTAACACACATGCAATTTCATTATTGCAATCAACTCTGTTATTACTATTATTATTTTACAATGACAATGATTATTTTATAATTGCTATTGTTGTATTATTTATCATAGTAATGTTAATATTGTCGTTATTTTATAATGGTAAGGAGCTATTTGAATGTCATGATATCACTACTTTGTAGAATGAAAGTGTATAATGAAGTATAGTAGGAAGGAGGGTGTGTACTTGTGTAGAAGATGCCTCCGAGCGTCTCTGCATGGTCTTCCACGCTCTCAGGCACTGAGCGTCGTTCCTGTTTGGAATTTCTGCAGCAATCTTCGACCAGCGACCTGACAGAAATGTCAGGAAGTTTTAGCTGCACTGGCTAATTATTGCTGAAGAACATCAAGGAAGTGTTAGCCGCACTGGCTAGCACGCTAACAAACATAGAAGCGTAAGATGCTGATGTTTGCTGAGTAAGAAGACTACTTGTTTTGAAGCAGGATGCTGACTCACCAACTCCGTGTTTGTCCACCAGCTTCTTCAGAAGCTTCAACTCCACGTGATCAAAAGCACCTTTCTTGGTTCCCTCCTTCAGACAGTCCTTGTACCTGCACACACAGTTCAGTCCATCATGTCCTGAGGAAACAAGGGAAGCATCTTGATCCTCATCTTCCTCACCGGTCTCTGCAGGCGCTGTCGGTGCGTCCAGGAACCTCCAGGCGGATCTTCCACCAGCTTCTCTCTCCGTGACGTGCGACGGCTCGCAGCAGCATCTGTAACGGAGTTGAGGGGTTTTAGGAGGGAACATCAGCACAGGCTCGGGCCTTCCAAGTAAGCTGACCTGGTCTTCCTCCATGGACCAGGCTCCTTTCTTCAGACTGGGGTCCAACACCTGGCACCACCTGTAGATGAGCTGGGGCGTGTCCCTGCCCTCCATAAAGTAACTGACTGAGGAACAGGGAGAGGCGGGTCAAGAGGGTGTGCGGGACGTGTGCAGACGGCTCATCCTTACTCTGCGTGTACGGGATAAAGTTCCCGATCCTCATCTTGTCCACCAGCTCCCGGAGCTTCTCATCTTCACTCTCGGTCCACATTCGGCGCTTCAACGAGTCCGATATGAACCTCTGGAAGGTCTGAAGACACATGAAGGCAGTGCGACCCGTCTGGTGCACCCACAAGGCACCGTGAAAACACGTGGAAAACAACCAGCTCCCCCACGCCCATCCTTACCCCCAGCTCTGCAGCAATTAGGTCCCAGTGTCTCTCCTCATGTCTCCTACTGATCTCCTTCAGCTTCTGCACTTCCTCCGCACTCCAGCGACTCTTGTTGACAGACGGGTGAAGGAAGTTCTGCCAGAAGAGACGAATGTCCTCCGCCTCCCTCAGCCCTTCAAACTGCGCAGGAGAGGAGCGTCTCGACACCGATAGACAATCTTTGGTAGCAGCTGCCACTGACACTTACGTCAATGTTGGCGATCTTCTGCCAGTCGTGATCCTCAAACTGATCTCCAATCAGCTCCTCTGCCTTCTTCCCTCTGACCAATCACAGCACTCCAGTGAGCCTTCAATGCTAAGACACACACACACACACACACACACACCTGAGGGATTCAATTTCTTTCTCCAGAATTTCAATGCTCAATCTGAGCTGATGTCCATTACACTCGTCCGCAGAGGACAACTTCTGACTTAAGTAGTCCACCCTGACACACACACAAGACAAAGTTGAACACGGACAAGAGGACAGTGGATGGAGAAGAAGAAAACCTGGACAGTTTAGGCTGGATGAGTCTCCTCAGACGGTCTCGGGACACTGCGTCAATCAACAACGTCTTCTGCCAACTCTCCCCTGAAAAGACACAGAAGACACGTCCAGCACGTAGACAGCATCAAGATGATGTGATGCTCGTCATGGTGGGCCTTACATCGTTTCACTTTAACCTTGTTGTCATCAAGGCAACCCTTCATCTTCATCATCTTCTCCTGTGTCTCCTGGTTGGCGGGAGGACCCTGGGGAGAGACAGACGCGGCGTCTGGTCGGTGGACAGGACACGGTTGACGAAGGACACGTGGCCCTCACCAGTCCCGTCACTTTGTCCTTGAAGTATGGTTTCAGAAAGTGACCCAAAAACAAGGTTGTGGGCTTGGGGTACGATGAGGAGGCAGGTTCTTCTTTGGAAGAGTCTCTCATTGGTCCAGACAACTGAGACAAAATGTCCTTCTACAGACACACACACACACACAATGTTGGACTAGTAGTGTGTTATTTATGTCGTGTGTGTGTGTGTGTGACCTGTTGTCTCAGGTTGTGAGCCATGAGCATCTCCAACTGTTGGAGTTTCTCCTGAAGGACCTGCTGGTACACCAAGTTCATCTGAAGACATGAGTCCACTGACAGGGACAGGCCCAGCTGACAGCCACACGCACACGTTACTTAGCATGTTGTAGGACCCGCGTAGAGAACGTGGAGAACTCACCTCACTGTCGCTGCTGCTGCTCTCACCGTCTAGCGCACACACACACACAAGGAGAGCTGATGACGTGGTCACGTGACAGGAAAAGCGCATGTTCGTGTACAGACAGCAGCTACCTGACACAAGGACAGGACTGTGTGGTCCCAGAAAGTTCTCCAGGTCCTGGATCTCACTTTGGATCTTGTCTCTCTGAGCCAGCAGACCTGCATCCACCTGCACCTGCACACGCGCACACAGCATGTCTTCATGTGGATTTTATTCGTGGTCTCCCCAAATGAAACTTGCAAAGGGAAGATGGTTTTGTGAGGATGGAGGTGTAGATGATGGGGACCATGGATAGTGTGTGTGCGTGTGTGCTACCTGGCCCACTTCCTCGTCGGTGTCCACATTGGACTCGTCATCTAGCCGAACACAGCAAGACAGCATGACTCGTGTCGGACCATCAGGTCCGTGAATAGGAACACACAAATGACTCCACCTGCGTCGCTGCTGAGAAGGTCCAGCTCCGTCTGGGTGGCGCACAAGCTTCTCTCCAAGTCCCGCACCTGCTGCTGGATCCTGTCCCTCCGCTCGCACAGGTCCATGACTCCACGCCGGCGGGCTGCCGCGGATTACCCAGCAGGCAGTGCGCTGCGGCGCGACATCGAAGGCTCGAGTCTTAGTAGACGAGGTCCGACAGGGCTACTGACCCAATTGCAAAAGGGGAGGTTCGGCCCAAATACTCAGAAACACAAAACAAACGTTCACCATCACCAGTCCGCCTCCTATTTCTTTCCCTCTTCCGCTTCCGGTCCGACCGACACATACTTCCGGGTGGGTTTTTTTTTCAGACTTGAAGTAAAAAATACGTTAAATAAAACGACACTAAGGCCGCAAATAATCTGAGATTTAAAAGTCGTAATATTACCTTTGACCCAGTCTAAAGTTCACGCAAGTCGGTCTTTATAGCTGTCTCAGATTTTGCCTGTTACAACGCTTATCAAGACAACCAGAACAAAGTCGTACATTTACGACAATAAAGCTTCCCATTTAGGGGAAAAAACACGAGAATATTACGAGAGTAAAGTAATAACGTTATGAGAATAACTTTGTTACAGCCATTGGCTGAGACCGCTATGAAATGGGGGCCTTGTGTGGAGGGGGCGGGCTACCCGATGAGATGTGATTGACAAAGTGGAAAAAACAGCTTTTTTTGAGTTTTCTGTTCCTTTCATTTGTGTTGTAAGACTGCTCAGCTGTTAGGAGAACATGTCATGAGCCTGTAAGCTGTCAATAAAGTTCCATCCATTTTCCTCCGCTTATCCGGGTCGCGGGGGCAGCAGCTTCAGTAGGGAAGTCCAGACTTCCCAGTCCCCGTCAACCTCTTCCAGCTCCATCGGGAGGACACCAAGGCGTTCCCAGGCCAGCGGTGAGACGTAGTCCCTCCTAGGTTTCTCCAGGGGCCATCTGGGCATGCCCTAAACACCTCACCGGAAGCGCCCGGGAGGCATCCGGACTAGATGCCCGAGCCACCTCAACTGGCTCCTCTCGAGACTCTACTCTACTCTGAGCTCCTCACCCTTCAATAAAGTTAAAAAAAACAAACAACGGTCATATCAATGGGAATTCACAATGTCTGGGATTGTTTGGGATAATCTAAATGTCATGATTATCAGCAACAAATGCCTACATTATAGACGTTATTAATATTACAATTGAGAGAGTCAAAGTATGAAATATGTTTGATGAAAAGTGTCTGAAGACGCGTCAGTAAAAGGGGAACAAAGCACAGGAAGGTGCTGAACCTCCACATGTGATTGGCGGCGGATAAGTAATCACTATTGGGTATGCATACAGTAGGCATTGATCAGCCCAAGGATGGACTATGCGTCCTTCGTGTACGGAGCCGCATCTACCACTATCCTGGAGGTGGTAGATAGAATCCAGAACCAAATGGACTTGAATTGGAGCAGCCAAAACAAGTCCTACAAACGCGGTTAGTGCAAGCAGGAGAGTCGCCATTACGTTTATGGCGAATATAATTGGCTCTGGTGCACTGGGAGAGGGATGGGAATACAGACAAAAGCTATGTAGAGGCTTCAGATGCGGGGAGATGTTGACACGGAATGAATGGAGGTAAGGAAAGGGGGGGGAATGAAGGTGACAGTCAACCCTGGCTGAAAGTTATGCAAGGACCAGACTTGAAAAATACTTCAGTAATTATGCTGGTGGATCACCGGAGCCAGTAACTGGATATGCTGGGGCAGGAGTGTACATCCCAGAGTTTCATGTATCAAAGGGTAAGAGAATTTCCAATCATTGAAACTTGTTGCTATCATTTGTGGACGTGGAGACCTACGAGAGCCGTTATTTGCTCCAACTCTGCCGCAGCTTAAATGCTGGAGAAGCAGGCAGAGATGACTTGTTGGAAGGGCATTTTTTTACCGCTGACACTAGTAGTAGACTTCTGCTGGATTCCGCCACATATCGGAATAGTGGGGGGGATGATCACCTAGCCGAGAGAGCACTCATAGTGACAGAGGATGCATTCGAATCCCAGTTGGAAGCAATGGGGGTGCCCTGGCAGGAATTGTGACACTTACCCAACATCCAACAGTCAAGCAAGGTGGGGAATGTAAGGGTAGGTGTCGGCGAGAGGAGGTGGTGTAGGCATTCCCGGCACAGCAACAGATAAACGGGTGTGATGTGGAGGAACAGAGAATGGCGTGCAAGGAATACATACCACAGAGGAACATGCTGGAGAGCAGATGATACAATGTAGGTGAGGGCTGGGATTGACGGGGAATTGTAGGTGCGGTGAGAACACTAAAGAATGTGGTCCGACTCTAATGGGTTAGTACTGTTCTGAACGCTGATCTAAAAACCCTAAATAATTTAGCTTTGGGTCCACAGTCCCAAATTTCTGTTGATGACACTTAAATGTGAGTATAAATGAGCACCCAAGAGAAGTTACATCCATGCATTTAGCCAAGCTTCCTCCTGATTTGCAAATCTGATTTAACATGATCCACCAACCTGGGTCTCTGGTTCTCACCAATACCTACCTTTGGCTTTGGAGACACCAAGTCAAATGAAAACAATGAATGTACATTTGTTAGGAATCAGGACTCAGCAAATTACTTTCCCCCTTCATTGCCACCCCCCTTCTGACACATGGTTTTCAAACTTTCAAAAACAACAGAAGATCCCTGTAAAATCAAATGATCTATGTAGACGTCAGCAAACCAGTAATCTGTAAAGCTGAATGACATCAAATAAAGCTCGTCGGCAAATCCAAATCCGGATCCTGAAGAAGTATCTTGTGGGACAAACTTCCGTTAGAGCGATGGAACACTGTTCCAGTGTTAGGCAACAAATGTCATATGTCACGTTTATGCCACACATGACCGGGGTCTTCTCGTCCTCCAGGATAAAGTGCTTTCCTGGTGTGGAACAATAAAGATGAGGATGGAACAGTTCAGTTCTTTGCATTTGACCACACCACAGTACAACCCCTGCAACAACAGTTGGATGTGAATTGAAGTCCCCGCACTTTGTGCTTGGGCCAAAGTGGTCTGGTGCAAAGTGAGCTGGGTGCCGGCCGGAGGCAGAAGCGTTGGCGGTCCGATCCTCGACTACAGAAGCTAGTAAGGGGAAGGTAACTGGTGCGTGAGGTGGGGAAATTCCGGCTAGATATAGTCGGACTCATCTCAACGCACAGCAAGGGCTCTGAAACCAGTCCTCTCGAGAGGGGCTGGACTTCATTCCACTCTGGTGTTGCCGGCAATGAGAGGTGACAGGCAGGGGTGGCAATTCTTGTTGCCCCCCCGGCTCCATGCCTGCACGTTGGAGTTTAACCCGGTAACGAGAGGGTAGTTTCCCTACGCCTTCGGGTGGGGGGACGGGTCCTGACTGTTGTCTGCGCTTATGCGCCAAACAGCAGTTCAGAACGCCCGCCCTTTTTGGAGTCCTTAGAGGAAGTACTAGAGAGTGCTCCTTCGGCGGA
This sequence comes from Oostethus manadensis, assembly GCA_024372805.1. Taxonomy (NCBI): domain Eukaryota; kingdom Metazoa; phylum Chordata; class Actinopteri; order Syngnathiformes; family Syngnathidae; genus Oostethus; species Oostethus manadensis. Next base: position 1,053,426 of record QODF01000080.1, on the reverse strand, counting down.
TTCCTTTGTTCTGCTGGGTGACTTCAACGCTCATGTTGGCAACGACAGTGAGACCTGGAGAGGTGTGATTGGGAGGAACGGCCCCCCTGATCTTAACCCAAGCGGTGTCTTGTTACTGGACTTCTGTGCTCGTCACGGATTGTCTATAACGAACACCATGTTCAAGCATAAGGGTGTCCACATGTGCACTTGGCACCAGGACACCCTGGGC
>QODF01000080.1:1040467-1050995 GCA_024372805.1 Oostethus manadensis | reverse complement strand
AGCTGGCCTGGGAATGCCTCGGCATCCGCTGGGAAGAGCTGGACGATGTGGCAGAGGAGAGGGACCTCTGGGCTTCCCTGCTTAGGCTGCTGCCCCCATGACCCGACCTCAGATGAGCAGAAGAAAATGGATGGATGGATACTAAAAATAAAATCAGAACAAAGACAATGTGTACTTTACCTGCGTCTATTACTAGTCATCAAATTATTATTATTAGAGTTGTTCTGTATTGCAATACCTTCTGTTGTTTCCCATTCCCAAAGTGATGGTCAGGGATGGCTGCAGCCTCACACACACACAGACAAACAAGACAACACAACACTACAGTGACAAACCAGCAGGACAATCCTTTATAAGTGTATTTTTTGCTGAAAACACTTTTTCAAAAATCCAATTCAGGACTGTAGTAAAAAATAAAAAATGCTTTTTGCAAACTCAGTGCTGCTAAAAATAGCATGCTTGTACAAAAAGGCCCCCATTCTTCCATTTGTCATTGTCCCCCTTCATTTAAAAAAAAAAAGAGACACAAGAGGAGTGGAATAATTGACGGAAAAAAATAAGGTACCTCGGTAGCTCCAAGGTGCACCTGGGCTGCACTCATGCCCAGAACAAAAAATATTTATGAGATAAATTTTCACTGAACAGGTATCCCTATACCATTATCATTCCAAGAAGTTGTGAACACCATGGAAATGTGTGATGTGCATTGCAGAACATCACGTTTCATTAATTGTGTGTGTGTGTGTTACTGTCAACTAGTGTCAGAGTCAGAGTAGGCATGATCCTCCCACACTCCACCTCCTTGCTTCAGTCCACCATGCTTGATGGGAAAGTCTTCCATTGAGTCCTGGTCCAGCGTCTCCTTTTGTTCCACATGCCACTGTCATATTTCTGTCTCACTCCCTCTACTGGATGACCTTCTTGCAGGGTATCCATTTGTAGCCACAGTATGGATTTCTGGTGCATGGCTTGTCCTTGCATTCAAAGACCGCATTACTGCAGATGCTGCACCAATCCGTCTGTCAATCTCACGCTCCAACCTTCTCTCACTCGTGAACAAGAACCCGAGATACTTGAACTCCTCCACCTGAGGCAAGACCACACTCCCAACCCGCAGGGTACAGTCCACCGACGGTTGTCACCCCGAATCCGAATTGTTCACTCGGGCACAACCAGGAGAGCCTAAGACGTCTAAAACTCACTCTTTTTCTTTCTTTCACACTTCTGTCTCTAAGTGTCTGTCCTTCGATTTTCCGTTGTTTACAGTAAAATTATGAACTGTTCATCAAAAGGACGCCAGGGGGTCCACAAGCCAGACCCCACCTGCCAACTACACATTCTTTGGCAAACTCTCCATCTCGTGTGCCACTAGTTTTGGTACGTTCCAAGTAACTACCAGGAACTCACAACCCGAGGACTTTGTCGTGTATCTGTCATTCATAATGACAGATACACGACGGGACTCTAACCCTTAATATTTTAGGAACGACCAACAATCCTGGAAGTTTTAAAAACCCACTATTTCGTTTACCCGTCAGTAAAACTGCCCGTTACGGGTGTCGCGCACAAGGATGAGAGCTGCCCACAAAACCAAACAAAAACCAAAAACAAACAAACAAAAATAAAACACTCGCAATTTATCAAGGGTAACTTCGGCTCACAAACTTTCCGACAGACTCCTAACGCAGAATTATAAAAAAATGGCTCTGCTTGCCTTTAAATGTTGGTACCGGTAGATGAAGGATGCAAAAGACATCCAATCCTCAAAGTGTCATCTCGGACGAGCCCCCAAATTGTTGTGAACGCTGATCCAAAAAACCAAAACGTAATAATTTAGCCCTGTGTCCACATTCCCGAATTTCTGTTGATGACACCTTATGAGTATAAATGAGCACCCAAGATCAATTACATCCAGCTGTTTACTGATACCTATCAGGAGACCAACCACTTTACAAAGGTGCCAGCATTTTATCCTGTCCTTCAAAGCCTTGGTCTGAAACAAAGAGAAGGGAAGTCTTCTTTATACTGTTCCCCTGCCCCTCACTTTTCCCACCTTTTTGGCTGCAGTCCTTCACTCAGGACCTGCTCAAACCAGCCCTGGGACTGATAACACATCCTGTTGTTTATCTGTAGTTGTAAAAAAAAACAACATACATTCCTGTCCATTTCTACTGAAATAAAGCCTAAAACTAACAGACTATATAAAGATTATAAGTCAGCTATTGACTGATTATAAGTCAGTGTTTGGAATGGTGTGACGCATGAAAACGTCAAATAGACAATGGAGCGTCGCTGGACATCATTTCACATTTTCCACTTCCAACAACGTTTTAACTTTACTCACTCGTTTGCACCCCCATCGCTGAAAGGCGGGGCTGACAACCAGAAGTGACGTCATGTGAACCGTAGGACTACACGCACACACTACAGGTGCGTCGTAATAAAATATCTTTACTTGAATAAAGAAGAAAAAATAAAACCAAACTTTGTTTGCCAAAAAGTCAGTCAATGACAGCCACAGGTGGTGATGTCATCTTGGGGGGGGTGAGGGTCTAGCGGTGACGGTAAAGGATGTCCCAGGAGTTTCTCCACTTCAGTGCTTGCAGTTGATTGGCTGACAGCTCTGGACTCCCATAGGTCAAAGGGCAGAAGAGGTGATAGGCGAGGAGGACACTTGCCAACACCGCACACGCACATGCGCACAACACACGGCGGTGTGTGTCCCTGCTGAAAAGTTCACATGGCCACATGGTTTGCACAACACACCGTACTTGTTATGGAGGTGTGTCCCGTGTGCACGGGTACCTGAGCAGGTGTGTGTGCGCGTGCTCCAGCAGGGCGGCGCTTAGCAGGTGCAGAAAGACGAGTGCAGGCAGGTAATGGTAGAGGAAGAGGCTCTTGTCCATCAAAACAAACGGAACAAAGTTGACCAACCAGCCGCCAACACACACCTGACCTAATGATACAAACTGCTCCCACGCAGCTAGACACACACACACACACACGTGTTTAGACTACATGGACATACTGTGTGTTGCAGTGACATTTGTGTCCATACCATCAGGTAAGTCTTTGATGCCCCGCCTCCTCCTCAGCAGGTAGATGGCTGCCAGTACGTGATAGGCTAGCAAGCTGAGGTTGGCCACGCCCCACGATACTGGATTACCAATCAGAAGGATTTGAGCCTGGCACACAGCACGACAACAATTAATGACTGACATGGGCGTGTGCGTGTGCGTGTGCGTGTTTCACATTGGTGGAGGGATGCAGCCAGTACGCAATGTTGGTTTCCATGGTGATCCACTCCAAAGGGGTGGAGCTATATTTGTGCTCAGAGTCTTCCTGTTTCACCGTCAGCATCCTCCACTGGAGTGACAGCAGTGTATGACATCGCACCTTCAACCACGTCACGCTCTGATTGGATGACAACACACCTGCACCTCCAAAAGCTTTGCCCAGAAGGAAATCTTCCTGTTGACGTCAATGTGAGTGGGAGAGTGAAGCTCAGCCTCCCTGTCCTTCTGCTCCTCACCTGTACATGCAAGCAATCAAAGAGCAGAAGGTTGGCGGGTCCGTGTGAATTTCCTTGGAGATGAATAAAGTATCTACTGGTTCCATATCGATGTTCTTCCACTGTCCAGGTCAGACTGCTGCTGTGGCCTTTGAACATCTTCTCTGCTACTACCTCCATTTGACGGAAACCCCAGTCTGGAAGAGATGTGCCACTCAGCTGACACACACACATTTATCTCAGGTAAGAGCAGGAAATGCAGTGTTTGATCACTTCCTGTGAGCACCTTCAGAACAGCAGAGGTGTTGACGTGGACCAATCGAACTTCTGACAGGATGGTTTTCCAAACCTCTGACTCTGCCTCCCTGTTGACGATATCCTGAAAGCGAGATGATCATTCCAGTCATGTCTCAGAATGTATCCACTTCCTGTTGAGAAGAAGACAAGGTCATGTGACTAACCACCCTCCACAGGTTCTGCGCCGGCATGGAGACATTGAAGTCGATGTACCCAGACACTTCCTGCGCATGGGGGCTCATGGCTGCTGCGACGTCATGGCTGTCACACACGGAAAAGGAAAAGTCTCCTTGAAGGTGGCGTCCCACAACGAGATCACATGATTACCTGTTGAGGAAGCGTGACGTCATCCCGTGAAACAGTTGGATGATGTCGCCGTGACGGACCGGGCGAGGAGGACTGCCCACTACCAGATCCGCTCTGAGACACGCGGGGAACAGGTCAGAATGAGTACATGCCCCCTCAAGTCCACCCTGCCTCACCAAACCCACTACCTGTCCGGGTTCTTCACGATCCACCAGTTGTTGACGTCTTTGAACGGGTAACAGGTGACCTGCTGCTGGTGGGAGCTGCCCCGCCCACTCTCATACCTGAAGGCACACATGGTTACTGACATGTCACCTGATTTGTTGCTAGGCCCTGCAATGCTGGTGGCACCTGATTGGATAGTTGGCTTTGTGAGAATGGAGCCAGCAGGGGATTGGCTGGGAGGCAGAGCTTCTCAAAGTCACCTGACTGCCATAAGCAACCTCCAGAGGTTGACCTTGAGTGATCCTGGAGAGACCTCCCTGCAGACATGTCAATTGGTCAGCTTTGTGACGTCAATATTGTGTGTGTCAATCAATAAATCAATCAAATTTGATTTGTATAACCCCTTACATCAGCTGTGGCTGTACAACAGTACCAGAAATACAAGATGAGCACAATAAACCAATAGTGTGTGTGTGTGTGTGTGTGTGTGTGTGTGTACCTCCAGGCTGGCCTGGAAGGCGGGGCTCATCAATTGATCATGTGGTCCACTGCGGTATAGAAGACTCAGGTGGACGTAGAACCAGAAGACATAGAGCATGACAGGGACAACAAACAGACACACACCACGACACACACAGTGGACAAACACACTCAGCTACAAACACACACATAGCAGAGAAGAAGATCACATTGGTGTGTGTGTGTGTGTGTTTCTGAAGTGGATGTGTGCACTCACACCGCTAACAGTTGTGTCTCCAATCAACTTCCAGGTGTGAAAAGAGGCCACACTCACAAGCAGCAGGTAGGAGAATACACCCATATACTTCACCCTGAACACACACACACACGTTAGATGGCATGTATATGGAGGGGTGTGTGCGTGTGTGTGTATATGCATGTGTCTTCCTGACCCGACAGCGGCAGAGCAGGATGTTCCAGAGAGGAGGAGCCAACAGTACCTGACAGACGAGCTGTGAGTGACAACCACAGGTCACACCAGGGCCTCCTTGTGGGGTCAGAGGTCAGACTAACCTGGTGGGGGCATTGTGAAAGTGCAGGTAGGAGAGGAAGGCCAACATGATGAAGAAGATGACAACAGACTCCAGCAACATGAAGCGGGACTGGACGATGAGAGCGTTGTCTGCACGCAGCAAACAAGCTTCTGTTCATTGGGTGTTGCTTTGTATTCATGGGCGTGCTTGTTTTACCCAACAGCAGCAGCAGTGATGCTCCCAGCGCCGACACGTGGGAGAAGCCCAGCTCCAGAATGACACAATACCCCACAGGAACACACAATGCGCCGCACACCGCCGGGAACAGGCGCAGACTCCACACACTCACACTGCAGGGATACTCTGTGACACAGAACAAACACGCTCACACTGCAGGGACACCCTGTGACGTAAAACAAACACACATTGCCAGGACACAGTGTGCAATGTGGAACGGTAATAAAATCTACCTGCTCCAATTCTGTTCCATATGAAGTTTCCATCAAATCCTCCCAAGTAGGCTACAAGCGCGCGCACGCACACGCACAGGATTGACAATTTCAAAAACAAGCAGTGGCAAACATGTAGACACACATACTGCATGGTTGTCACGGTAACCCACCTCCCCAGGCCAGAATCATGTGACCAAGTGCTGGTCCGCTGTCATCAATGAAGAAGATCCTCTTCATGTACAGAGACACAAACTGGCCATAGTAGACCTCGTCAAACCTGCACGCGCACGAGACCTAGTGAGCATACACGAATATAATAATAAATATATGAATACGCACACCACAGCGTTCGGGTAGCTGATGCGGGTGATCCGGGTCCAGACAGCGAGCAGCGAGAGCAGCAGCAGAACCAGGTCCACTCGAGCAGTCACCAGCAGGGGGAGCTGCAGCATCTTCTTCACTGTTATTGTTGAACTCTCAGCCTTTTGTAGCGTTCGGGTAGTGTATGGACGATAGCCGTTAGCATTAGCCACACACATGGATGCTAGCTCCACATGCTCACGATCACCTCGTCAGAGCGCGTTCATCAAGTGGGTCAGTCGGACCCTCCTGGCTGCGGTGTAGCCTTCGACGCCGTCCGCCCTCTCCTCCGTTAGCGTGTGAGCGATGTCTCCGTGACGATTAGTGCTGCCTGGGGTTCGATGATCTGCTAGCCATCCTGTTAGGATGGGAAACAGCACTTCCGGTCTCCCGGTTTTTCGTGTAATTGCAACATTTGGTCGTACAGTACTGGCCGAAAAACGACCATAGCAAGTCAAAGTGGGTTTTATTTAACATAAAAGATGAAACCGATACATTTTAGTGTTACACGCAAATCTAAAGCAGTTCCTCGTTGTGACTTTGCTGGTTAACACTTCCACTTATAAAACCCACAAACTCAGAAATGTAATTTTTTAGCTGCATGGCTTACCTTAACAACATTTCACGCTTTTGCGTGAAAGTATTTATTTGACGAACATTTCAGCTAATAGAAACAGGGTCGCCACTAAATTAGAGAGTAATTATAAATCGCCAGTGACTAACAAACGCGCTTCTTCCTGGAAGAACACGTGACCAGCCAACATGTTAGCACGTGAGCAGTAGCACTCGCGGCCCGCCCCAGACGTTCATAGAGTGACAGCGGAGGCGGCCAATCGCACGTCGGGAAGATACGGCAGAGCCAATCGATGAGATTATGGCTTCAGCGCGAGCGTCCGTTTTCGGCTTGGGTCTCTACCGTAACATGGTTTTGGGTGGTAAAATGTATTGATAAAGTGAACGGGACATGTGTTCCCCCCTCTCCACCTCCATACACATCCAAATTACGTCCGTGCACACACACGCGAGCACCGCCCACCCACACTTCACGTGCCAACAATCACGCACGTGACGCCACTCAGTCATGTGACCTTAACGTTGGTACAAAAATCTTACAAATGATCATGAGGTGATGACACTGAGTCGAGTGACTCCATGGTGTCACTGCATGATGTGGTAGAGCGTGGCGTGATGATGCTATGATGGCGTGTCACTGCATGATGTGGTAGAGCGTGGCGTGACGATGCTATGATGGCGTGTCACTGCATGATGTGGTAGAGCGTGGCGTGACGATGCTATGATGGCGTGTCACTGCATGATGTGGTAGAGCAGGGCGTGACGATGCTATGATGGCGTGTCACTGCATGATGTGGTAGAGCGTGACGTGACGATGCTATGATGGCGTGTCACTGCATGATGTGGTAGAGCGTGGCGTGACGATGCTATGATGGCGTGTCACTGCATGATGTGGTAGAGCTTGGCTTGATGATGCTATGATGGCGTGTCACTGTATGATGTGGTAGAGTGTAACATTGTAGAGGACTTGGCGGCCATTGTTCCAGGCGTAGAGTGCCCTGTCTCGGGGGTTGTAGTCCAGCATGGACAAATGTCCGTAGGTGTTTCCGAGGTGGACGTCGATGTACTCGTAGGTGGACGAGTTGGTGGCGAAGGCGTAGTACACTTTGGTGGCGCCCGAGTAGCCGTTGGTGACGTACAAAGTTCCGCAGATCATGAAGGCCTCACCGGCACTGCGTTTGGGATGGTTGGTGGTCCAACTGCGAAGCACTTGAAGACTGTTTGGGTCCAGCTGGCTGAGTACGATGTTTCCTGCATTCTGATTGGTGGCGTAGACGGCCCACAGCCCGCCCTCGTCCACCATGAGGTCGATGTCGGAGTGCCCCCCCCAGGAGTAGTGGTACATGTTGTTGAAACCGGCAAAGTCCAGTTGACGCGAGCGGCTGATGAGCGACGACTTCAAGTCGAACTTGATGATGGTGTGACTCTGAAACTTGTTGAAGTACAACGAGCCGTTATAGACCACCTGACCCGTGCCCGACCACGGGTGAGGCAGGCGGTGGGACGTGAAGTTGTCTGTGCTCGTAAAGTCCTGCATGGACTTGTACTCCCGAACAAAGCGGTTGTTATGGTAACCGTCCATGTACCACACCTGTGGGAGAGCAGATGCTGGAGTGCTGCTAAGCTAACTTTGCTCACGTCATGTGCTAACTTACTCTGTTGTCTCCAGCCGGCGCCAGCGGGTCCGTCATCCACGATCCGAACCTGGATCCAGAGGTCTTCATGGTGAGGGGTTCGCCTATTCTCGTTAGCTTCCCACAAGCTAGCAAACAACAGCACAAAGGTCAAGCGCTCATTGAGGTCACTCAGCCCCACGTTGGCTCACCTAGCCGCTGCATGCAGGCCCGCAGACGCTCCTCCAGACTGGCCACCCGGCCGTGCAGATCCTGGTAGTCTAGAACTCCCAGCTGGTCCTGTAGCGAGCCCAGCAGCGCAGTCACGTTGGCTGCCTCCTCCTTAAAGCGCCTCACCAGCAGAGCGTCGGCCTTGTAGGCCTCCAGAAGCGGGATGAGAGGCCGCAGCTCTTCCATCTTCACCTTGATGGACTGAAAGAGCACAACGTAGGAAATACTGATCCAGATTTACACATCATTTTTGATGACTTTCAGAACCAGCACAAAGCTCACCAGCGTACTGGATGAAAGCCAAAAACTGCTTCATTCAATCCGTTGGGCTCAAACCTCACCTGGTACTGCCTGGCCATGTTGCTCTCATGTCCCGCCTCCACCTGTTTGAACTTGTTCTCCAAGCCTTTTAGCTCCGCCTCCATCTTCTCCACCATGTACAGGTCTCGTCGTGTGCGCTGGTCCAGGACTTCAATGGACTGGCTCATGTTCTGCACCTGCACGGCGTCATTGTGTCAATCACAAGCTAACAGCTTGCATGCGGCGATATGCTAACACCGCTGTGTAGTTCCCACCTTTTCCAGCAGGTGTTGCACTTGTTTGCTTCGAGTGTCTCTGGAGCACACATTGTGCTGGGGGGTCACAACCGTGCACACACAGCGACCCGCCGAGTCCTGAGCAGAACTGAACACGTGCCACTGGTCCTGGTCCCGGTCTTGGTCTCGAGGGGCCGCTGGACCCACCTGTGTGTGTGTATAACGAAAAGATGATCCACACCGGAAACATTTACATGCGCAAGGATGGTGATGACCACTTTGATGCTGGGAATACACCGTGTGTGTGTGTGTGTGTGTGTGTGTGAACTTCAGTTGGTTTTACTCATTAATTCATTTTCTCTACCGCTTATCCTCATTAGGGTCGCGGGTATGCTGGAGCCTATCCCAGCTGACTTTGGGGGGGAGGCGGGGTGCACCCTGGACTGGTCGCCAGTCAATCACAGAGTTGGTTTTAGCATGGTCTATATTTATACACACACACACACACACACACACACGCACACTCACTAGAAAAAAATATGAATAGTGCTGTATGGTACAAATAAAGGTACATACTGGAGAAATAGTACCATATGGTGGCATTTTAGTATATGTATACAGTATAGTTAGAAATATACAAGTAGGTGTGAGTAGCATACAGTATAAATAGAAATATATAAGTAGCATGTGGTATAAATAGAAATATATAGTAAACAATAAGTAAGTATAAGTATCATGTGGTATAGATAGAAATATATAGTATACAATAAGTAAGTACAAGTATCATGTGGAATAAATAGAAATATATAAGTAGGTATAAGTAGGCCCCTCCGTGAATCACCACCTTATCGTGGTGGAGGGGTTTGAGTGCCCGAGTGATCCTAGGAGCTATGTTGTCGGGGGCTTTATGCCCCTGGTAGGGTCTCCCAAGGCAAACAGGTTCTAGGTGACAGGCCAGATAAGAGTGATTCAGAAGACCATTATGAAGAAGAGCAAGAGTAGGGACCGCACCACGCCCGGACGTGGGATACCGGGGCCTCACCCTGGAGCCAGGCCTGGGGGAGGGCCTCGCAGCCGAGCGCCTGGTGGCCAGGCCTTCACCCGTGGGGCCTGGCCAGGCCTAGCCCAAAGAAGCCACACGGGAACTCCCCCCAGCAAACCCACAACCTGCAGGGGCAAGCATAAAGGTCCGGTGCATTGCGATTTGGGCAGTGGTTGAGGGCGGGTGTCCGGGCGACCTCGTCTTCAGCGGCCAAATCTGATTCTTGGGACATAGAGTGTCACTTCTCTGGTGGGGAAGAAGCCCGAGCTTGTGGAAGAGGCGGAGACATTCCGACTAGATATAGTCGGACTCACCTCAACCCACAGTTTGGGCTCTGGAACCAAATTCCTTGAGAGGGGCTGGACCTTGTTCTTCTCTGAAGTTGCTGCAGGGGAGAGGCGGCGAGCTGGTGTGGGCTAATTATTACCCCCCTGGCTTGGTGCCTCTGTG
>QODF01000080.1:965156-1037928 GCA_024372805.1 Oostethus manadensis | reverse complement strand
ACTTCCTGGTCCACAACAGTCACCTCTTCTACTCTTTGTTCTCTCTCATTTTCCTCATTCATCAACTCTTCAAAGTACTCTTTCCATCTTCCCATGACACTACTGGCACCTGTCAATACCCTTCCATCCCTATCCTTCATCACCCTAACCTGCTGCACGTCCTTCCCATCTCTGTCCCTCTGCCTTGCCAACCTGTATAGATCTTTCTCTCCCTCCTTGCTGTCCAACCTAGCATACAAGTCATCATAGGCGCCTTGTTTGGCCTTTGCCACCTTTACTTTCACCTTACGCTGCATCTCTCTGTACTCCTGTCTACTCTCTTCAGTCCTCTCAGTGTCCCACTTCTTCTTAGCTAACCTCTTACTCTGTATACAGTCCTGCATCTCCTCATTCCACCACCAAGTCTCCTTATCTACTTTCCTTCCAGATGACACACCAAGAACTCTCCTACTTGTCTCCCTGATCACAGTAGCTGTAGTTGTCCAGTCATCTGGAAGGACTTCCTGGCCACCCATAGCCCTTTTCAACTCTATAAGTCACGCAACACTCCTTCTTTTTCAACTTCCACCATTTTGTCCTCTGCTCTGCCTTTACCCTCTTCATCCTTCTCACCACTAGAGTCAACCTACACACCACCATTCTATGTTGTCTGGCTACACTCTCACCTACCACTGCTTTGCAGTTCCTGACCTCCTTCAGGTTACACCTTCTACACAAGATGTAGTCTACTTGTGTGCTCCTACCTCCACTCTTATAGGTCACCTTATGTTCTTTTTTCTTCTGGAAGAAAGTATTCACTACAGCCATTTCCATCCTTTTTGCAAAGTCGACCACCATCTGTCCTTCTGTGTTCCTCTCCTGGATAGCAAACTTGCCCATCACCTTCTCATCATCTCTGTTTCCTGCACCAACATGCCCATTGAAGTCTGCACCAATGACAACTCTCTCACTTCTGGGGATGTTCTGGATTACTTCATCCAGGTCTCACCAGAATTTCTCTTTCTCCTCCATCTTACATCCTACCTGTGGAGCATACCCACTAACAACATTGAACATCTCACCTTCCATTTCTAGTTTTAGTCTCATCATTCTATCTAACACTCTTTTTACCTCCAGAACGTTGCTAGCAAACTTCTCCTTCAAAATCCCCCCTACTCCATTTCTCTTCATATCTACACCATGATAGAACAGCTTGAACCCTGCTCCTAAGCTTCTAGCCTTGCTACCGTTCCACCTGGTCTCCTGGACACACAATATGTCTTCCTTCCTCCTCTGCATCATGTCAACTAATTCTCTACCTTTTGCTGTCATAGTTCCAACATTCAAAGTCCCAACTCTTAGTTCTGGACTCTTAGTATTCCTCTTCTCTCTCCTCCTACGGACACACCTTCCTCCTCTCCTTCTTCGGCCAACAGTAATCCAGTTTCCACCGGCACCCTGTCGGTGAACAGCACCGTGGCGGGCGTTGCTAACCCGGACCACGTCCGATCCGGTATGGAAGTCATTTGTCTGATTCGCATGTTCTGGTTTGGCAAAGTTTTACGTCGGATCCCCTTCCTGACACAACCCTCTGTATTTATCCGGGCTTGTGCCCCGTTGGTATAAGTAGCATGTGGTATAAATAGAAATATACAAATAGGTATAAGTATCATGTGGTATAAATAGAAATATACAAGCAGGTATAAGTAGCATGTGGTATAAATAGAAATATACAAATAGGTATAAGTAGCATGTGGTATAAATAGAAATATACAAATAGGTATAACTATCATGTGGTATAAATAGAAATATACAAGCAGGTATAAGTAGCATGTGCTATAAATAGAAATATACAGTAAAAGCAGGTAGAAGTAGCATGTGCTATAAATAGTAATATACAGTAAAAGCAGGTAGAAGTAGCATGTGCTATAAATAGTAATATACATAAGCAAGATGTAGTACCAGAGTGAAGGAGGTTGCCAGCAGAAGCAGAAGTAGAAAGGAATGAACTAGATTCTCCTCAGACTCCATCCTTGTCTTTGTCTAATGAGAATTCTCCTCCTCCTCCTTCTTCTCTCGTGCGCCGCACAAGCAGCCGAGTGTGAACGCATCCTCCACTGTGTGTGTGACGTCATGGATGGTGGGGGTAGAGTGTGTGTGTGTGTGTGTGCTGGCCGTGGTTCTGGGTGTGGGTGTGCATGTAGCCTGCAGCGGTAACATGTCTTCTCATCAAATGAAAGGGTCACACATGTGACCTCACGCACACACGTTAGGAGGAGCTTTGGGGTGGTGTGTTTCCATGGCAACTGCTATTTCCAGGAGGATGCACATATTGAAGCAGATGGGCCGTTACCACGGTTACGCTCTCGCTCACAGTTGTATAGCCTCAAACAGGAAGTGATGTTCATGTGTAACCTGGCTGTTGTTACCATGGAAATGATTAGCCGTCTTTGATGATGTCCCCACGTCAGAAAGGTCAATGCAGGACCTGATTGTGATTTCCACAATAAAACTTGACTTATTATCATAATGAAAATATCTTTTGTTGCAGCACACACATTGAGTCTTCAGTTGATTTATTTTGAAAGATGGAGCGCACAGGAAGTGTGGATCAGTCAATAGGCATCATGGTAGTTCTTCACCAGAAGACAGAAACTAAATTTATTAACAAATGGCTTAAAGATGGAGAACTTTTGACACATCATTGTTCCGAATATTTTCTCCTGTTTTCAAAATAAAACTATATGAAATAAAAATGTTTTACTCATCTCATTTATTAACTTGCTGATCCAAGACCAGGCACAACACCAACGAGTGCATCATGTGTGTGCGTGAACACGGTGGCGACTCAAGGGGGTTGGTCGCATTCAGAAACCTTGAAACAGTTACCATGGCAACGGTTACCATGGCGGCCAAACGTGTCAAATGAGTGGGACGTGTCCATCTGGTGACTTGCACACTTCCTGTGCACACGTGTCGTTACACGAGTCGACTCGTCTGCACAAAGCCTGCAAACGCACACAATTGTTAGAAACACAACACAGAGGTCATGCGACCTTTGGCACCTTGGGCTTTGGCGTCCAGGAAGACTTTGATGTAGGAAGTGGGAACATATCCTTCCTCTTCCAAATTTCGGCGAACTCTGGTCCAGCCGTCACCTTTGTCCTCCTCCACCACAGAAAGTAGTTCCCCCTCCACCATGGACAGAGTGCCTTCGTTCTGACCTGCAGCAGCCAACCATTTTTGTTCTTAGTTTTTCCTGCCAAACTCAGCCAGCGTCTCTTCCTGTCCCACCTTGGAACGGGTAGAGCGACTTGCAGGTGCCGATACTCGCCAACGGTTCATCATCAAAGTCGTCATCGAACTCAGAACTTCGCGACTTGGAGAACTGGACTTCTGCATTCTGGTCTTCAGTGTAGCTCCCGTCTGGACTGGACCACAAAGTGAGCCCCGTTAGTCTCTATCAGAGAGGAGTCAGAACCAGAAGAAGAAGAGGTTCTAAGTTGTACCTCTCTCTGCTGGCCGGACTCCGACCATCCAGCTTTTTCAAACTTCGACTTCCTGGTGTTGACACCTCATTGCCAAAACGTGAACCTGGATCTCTGCTGCTGTGTTCTGACAACCTCTGGTCCACCTCAGCCAGCCACGCCTGACACACACACACACACACACACACACACACAATCATTATTGAGTTTCTTCTGTATGATGGACGAGTCTCTTACACAAAGTTCCACGGTTGTCTTTGAACGCTACATGTGGTCCAAGTGTAACCCACCTGCTTCAGCGAGGCCCCTGTTCCTCTACGGGTCTGAACCAAGGTCTGCAGAATGAGAGGCAGGAGCGCTAGCCATCGAATGTCAACTCTACATCCGGCATGAGTCCTAAGATGAGGAGTGAGTTTGCCCACAGCCGCATTGGCTGGTATCCGTTACACATTAGGACTTGACCTCGGACTAGAAGGTCAGCGGTTGAAAGGCCATGGTCTTGGTGTCTCACAGCAACAACATTCAACACAATAAAGTCTTTTCTAATGTTCCACATCCGCTGTGGAGCGACATCACAGACAGACGAGCTCGTGCACCTCCAGGGTATGATGACATCACTGTGACAATCACTGGGTGACATCAGCCACATCATCAAAGATGGCTGCCTTTGTCAGAAGAAAACGCCATCATCACCTCCAAAGCTGACTAGCCAATCTTGCCAAACCTTGTTGACTGGTAAGAACCGACTCAGTCAATCTTCACCAAGTTCTGATGAGCGCTGACTTACCAGCATAGCCGGACAATGTCGGACTCAAAAAAGGAGTGGAAGATCAGGAGGCTGCTACAAAAACAAGATGAGTTTAACAAACTGTGGCAGGGGGACGTCCTAAGTCATGACGCCAAGGTTCAGTTGCTGGAGTCACAGAATCGGGCTCTACAAGAAAAGCTGAATGCCGCTGATAAGGAGAAGGCGGAGTTGCTGACCCAAGTGAAGGTGCACAAAGCCAAAAGCTTTTCCATGGAGCAGAGGAAAAGTTGGTCTGAGATGGAAGCCAAAGACCTGAAAGCCGTGCAGGTCCAACTCCACGAGAAGATCGCCGAATTGGAGGCATCGCTGGTCACCTGGGAGAAAAACCTGGAAGCCCAGTCCCAGCAGCATTGTGAGCGCCTGAAGAAGGCAGAAGAAGAGTTCAATGTGAGGATGCGGGAGAAAGACGATGCCTTCGCCAAGCAGGCTGCTGCCCTTCAAGCTCAAATGGACAAGTTGTGCAAGCACGTGGAGGAGCTAGTGGAAGACAAGCAGAAGCTCCAGATGGCTATGAGTGAGCGCCAGGAAGAACTGGAAGCCCAAAAGGGTATTCGAGACAAGCTGAGGTATGACCATGAGGTGGAAATAAGACTGATCCAGATGCAGAAGAATGCTCTGTCCAACAAGGTGACCGCCCTGACCAACACCACAGACGACCTGATGGAGAAGAAGGAAGCTCTGAAGAAGTCTGATGAGCAGAAGAGCAAAGAGCTGAAGGCAAAAAACGCTGACATCAGTGAGCTGCAGACAACCAAAGAGATTGTGAGTGCACAACTACAACGAGAGGAGCGAAGCACTGCCAACCTGCGTGAGCGCCTCAAGCAGATGGACATGGACATGGAGGCTCTGCGGGGAGAATACACCGTTGAGCAGGCGGCTCACAAAGCCACCAAGAAGGACTTGGCCCTGAACAAAATGCAAGCGGCCGACCTGGCGGAGAAGATTAAGTTCCACGAGGGCCGCGTCAAGGCTTACCAGGCCAGCGTCAAGAGCCTGGAATGTGTGCTCCTGACCAGGGACACCTACATCCGCAGGTTCAAAGAGGACCTGGAAAAGTCCATCTCGCTCATCAACCGGCCCAAAACCTTCATCAAGGCCATCATCACCCTGAAGAGGAAGTACATCACCGGAGACGAGGATGTCAACGTGGACACCATTGAGGAGAAAATCTCCAAGTTCCTCGAGTCCAACAAGCTGCAGTCAGACCACTTTGAAAAAACCATCCAGAGTCTGCGTCGGCAACTGGAGCAGAAAGACGAAGAAACCCAAAAACGCATCCAAAAACTGGACAAGTGTCGCGGCGACCTGATCAAAATCATCAATGAGCAGCGGCAGGAGCTCAGCAAATGCAAGGCGGAGCTCAACGATGTCATGCATCAGCTGCGACAGGTGGCTCCGCCTGCCGCCAGGTCCACCTGCCCGTGACTTTCGGAGCAACACGCCAAATACTGTCAGACCCTGAAAACCACCTGAGAACAATGCCGGGGTTGGCGCTGCGTCAAGCGCACACACGTACGGACATAGACACTGTGTGCTTGTGTCAACCTGGTTGCTCCTAAGCTCCTCCTCCAGTCGCTGAAGGCTCCGCCTCACTTCGTCCAAACGAGGTTCCAGAGCGGCGGTGTTGCCCATCTGAGGGTTTCGTTCATACACCTCCCTCATCTTGATCAGCGCGTCCCTGGAGGGACCAAACACGGCAGCAACTGTTATCAATGTCGTCATTTACATCTGGTGTCATATGGGCGGGGCTAATGCGTGCACACCTCTGCTCGCGCTCTCTTTGGATCTCCTGGCTGATGTCATTAATTCGGCTCTGAAGTTTCTTTTGTCGCTGCTCCGCAGGAAGATGGCTGCAGTCTGCAGGGGTGGAGCCCTGAAACCATGGCAACAGCACATTAGTGGCGATGACAGCACAGTTTGTCACCCATGTTTTACCTGCTCACCAGTTTGAGTGACAGCTGCCCGTCAAAGAAGCGGAGCGTTGAAGAAAAAGCATCATGTCAGCTTTTGAAAAAGATGATTAAAGGTGTGTTTCTACAAAAAGTGTGTGTACCCCTCGCTTCAGGCTGCGCAGGCACTGCTTCCTGGTTCGGGAGCCGGACGTCATGAGGTCGTTAAGTCGCTGTGCGATTGGTTCTCTGGCAGCTGGGGGTGGGGACTGGGGGCTGTTGGCCACGCCCCCGGGAGAAGGGGAGGTGGGTGGTGGAGGTGGGGGCTGCCGAGGTGACGACAGGAGATTCAGCAGCTGGCGAGATGCAAAGTCAAAGGTCATCACAAGGCATTCAGATGGTGTGTGTGTGTCTACCTTGTTTTTGCGGAGGAAAGGCCACAACTTCCTGCTTTGTCTCCGCCCTTCAATTTGGTTGTCAAGGTAACTGGATTCTGAGATGCTCCGCCTCATGGTGGCCCTGTAGTCCTCAAAGTCTACGTCGCCCGGAGGCTCAAAACCTGTTTTATACACCTCCACCACCTGACGCGTGTCCTGCACATCAGCCGTGGTTACTGTGGTTACCATGGTGACAACACTCGCACTGCATGAGCGCGCTCACCATCCTGGCCTGAATGCTCTCTGCGGCGTCCATCATGGCGTCCAAACAACGACTCACAACGGGAAGGGACTTCTTTTCCGCCTCTGCTGACAAACGCATCGCGTCTGCAATTCGCTCGATCCGACGCTCCTCCATGTCCTGGATCCGCTGACACCGACCCAGACAACAGACTGGCTATTGTAGATGTGGTACATACACATGGAAATACACCTGGCGTACTAGTGTACACCTGGTATACACCTGCACTGATTACCCACCACACTAGTGTACACCTGGTATACACCTGAACTGGTTTCGATACCTGCCATCCACTGGTTTACTGAACTGGTTGATGATGATGTAGATGTGGTATACACCTGAACTGGTTTTGTGCCACACAGAGCAGGTAGGTGTACATTTGACTGCTTTACCTGGTATATCACGGGCACCATTGTGTGGTAATGTTGGTGCTGGTCCTGGTTAAACTGGTTTAAACTGGTGACATATTCCTTTTTGGACTCTTCTGCATTTTGTTGTTTTTGTTGAGCCGTCTGGCGAGCCTGTAAGAGAAGAAGACCTCTGCCAAGGCTCAATGCTAACCAAACCCTTTTTCTCCAGGCCACAAGGTGGCAGTCTCAAAGTCCAGAAGAAAAAGGATGAAGAAAAGAATCTCACCTTCAAGGAGCAGCGCTGACAGCACAAAGACAGAAGAACGTCGACATTCTTAGAACAGCATTAACATAGAATGTTAGCCTAGTTCTACACGCCCAAATTCTACCTTCTCAGCTTCCATGTTGTCCATCTCCATTCTGCTGGACATGTGCTGCGCTCGCTCCGCCTCCTTACTGTCCCGCTCGAAGCGCCGTTTCGTCTGCGCGACAACAGTTTACATTAGAAACCTCGCGATGGCGCCATGAAGTGGGGGCGGGGCCACCAATGTGGGCGGAGTCACACTCACAGACTCCAGCTGCTTCCAGGAACTCTCCACGTGCTGCTGGGCACGGCGGCCATCTTGGAAATGCTGAGGGAAAAATGTTGCTATAAAGTTTCCCACAAGTGTGCACGTGTGTGTGCGCGTGTGCACGTCACACACTCACAGACTTCCTCTCGGCCTTCAGCTCCTGAGTGAATCTGCTCAGCTCCGACGCCACCTGCGAGTTCAAGTTCTCCGCTACTTCCTCTCGCTGTAACGCCAGCTCATTGAGTTGGCGAAGTGTGGCCGTGAACGCCAGACACCACGTGTACCTGAATGCAACATAACTTAACCGTCAAACTGTACCCCAATACAACACAACTTTACTGTCGCTGTGTACCTGAACGCAACACCGCTTTACTGTCAATGTGTACCTGAATACAACACCACTTTACGGTTGCTGTGTACCTGAACGCAACACTACTTTACGGTTGCTGTGTACCTGAACACAACACAACTCTCCTGCGGCTGTGTGCGGACATTGTCATCTTTAAGTCCCGCCTTCTATACTGCCATTGGCTGTCGGTTGTGTCCATTGTGCCCTGTGACTGACAGGTGGTCTGTCCAGGGAGGTCCAGAGCTGGGCTGGACTCCAATCTGTCCTTTACTTCTAGCCTGACAGGAAAAGCAGTAGAAAGCCGAAGAACGGATGAGTGAAGCTGACTGACCTGCTGTCATCTTCTCTGCTCTTCTTGGGGAGGTACTTCTTAGACAGGCTCCTGCAAGCAATATTTAGAGCTCAAATGGAGGTCAGCAGTGATGTCATCATTAGTGAGGGTCACAGAGCGGTCACCTGATCTGCTTGGCGTAGCTCTGCTCGATGTCGGCTCGTTCTTTCACAAATTTGGTGTATCGCTCCAGGAAGTCGATTCCCCAGCTAGTGTGCTTCTCCAAGTTATCAAACTGATCCTGGACCACAAGAAGCTTCTTATGATCTTTTATGAACTCATTCTTGGATTCATGTTCTCCCTCTACTTGTGTGGGTTCTTTCATGGCAGGGTTAGTGCATTGTACGCCAACAGCAGTGATTGTCATTGTTTACATTGCGCTTATGCTGGTTTCTTTAAGAAACCTTCGGCATGTCTTATACAGGAAAATGATTTTACTTTATAAATTGTTGGTACTATATTGTAAGTCACGTGACAGGAAGTGCTTAGTAGTAACCGGTAGTGCTGGGGAAAGCCGGGAAGTGTTCAAAGAGCAGCACCTTGAGAGAAATCCTTGACATTCCTACACATTCTAGCATCGAGCTAGAATAAATGCATCGTGGACTTCAGTAAAAGAAGCGTGGACTCTTTAATGGACTCGTACAGTAAGTTCCGAAAAGAAGACTTTAGACAAGACTCTAAGACTACCTGTAAACCTAGGCTAGATAAGGCTACAACTCGACAGAAATAGACTAGAACTAGACTAGATAGGACTAGAGCTGGACCGGATGACACTAGGCCTGGACTAAGTAAGAATAGACCTGCACCATGGATCTAAATTTAGACCTGGACTGAATAAGACTAGACATGGACTGTGGATCTAAAACTAGACCTGGACTAGATAGGACTAGACATGGACCAAGGGTCTAAAACTAGACACGGACTAGATAGGACTAGACATGGACCATGGATCTAAAACTAGATCTGGACTAGATAGGACTAGACATGGACCATGGATCTAAAACTAGATCTGGACTAGATAGGACTAGACATGGACCATGGATCTAAAACTAGATCTGGACTAGATAGGACTAGACATGGACCATGGATCTAAAACTAGATCTGGACTAGATAGGACTAGACATGGACCATGGATCTAAAACTAGACCTGGACTAGATAGGACTAGACATGGACCATGGATCTAAAACTAGACCTGGACTAGATAGGACTAGACATGGACCATGGATCTAAAACTAGACCTGGACTAGATAGGACTAGACATGGACCATGGATCTAAAACTAGACCTGGACTAGAAAGGACTAGCGTGCTTATTTGGCTCAGGGTCGCGTTTGGAGGGAAACGTTAAGTGAACCACTACATCACCAGCTACAATATAAAAGAATATGCATGCCTGACGTCATCCGTCACGTGACTCGTGTTCTCATACATTACATGAGTAATAGCTTATCAGCTCGCGTGAATGTGCTGGTGCGCGTGTTGGGAGACAGGCTGACGTCACGCGACCGTGTTCGAGGTGAAAGGTGTGATGCGGGGTACGTACCCACAGTTCGGCGCCCCAGTTGCAGTTCATGGTTCCCCTCTTCTTCAATGGCGGCGACCTGCAGCGCGCCCTGACACACCGTGCGTTTGTCCGTGCGTGCGTGCGCGCGCGGCCAAGAGCAGCGGCCGCGGTGACGCGCGAGCCTTTGTTATCAGCCAAGTGATGCTGTACGTGTGCGCGCCGAGCATGCGCAGTCACTGCTTCATTGTGCCGCTCCTCACACACGCAGTCAAATGTGCGTATGATCGATCAATCAATCAATCAATCACACACGCTGTCGAACTGCTCTGAATTCCCGCCACGAAAAACATCTGCTGACTGGACAGTCCTGTGCTTTGCACGTCATCCAGCAGGAGGCGCCAGATACGTTTATTTTCAACAACAGCGACTTCTGGGTCTTTGTCTAAATCTGGCTTAGGTCCAGTCCAGACTGGTCCCTGTCCAGTCTGGTCTTTGTATAGGTCTATTCTGGTCCGTGTGTAGGTCTGAATTATGTCCAGTCTGGTCCAGAGTTCAATGGTCATGTCCGTCGAATGCTTGGGTCGAGTCTAGTCTTTGTCTAGGGGTCCTTGTCTAGGTCTTCATCAGGCCGAGTCTGGTCTGTGTGTCAGGAAACAGGAAAAGGTTGACACTTAAGGTAATTAAAGTGGGGGGAGGGGTGTGGTCTCAGGAGGCCTTAAAGGACAGATTGTTTTGAAGGTCAAAGGTCACGGGCATGCCACTGTGTAATTGTACATCATCAATAAGTGATGAAGGTTAATGATGATGACGGCGTCTGGAGGCTCTCTGGAGGTGCGACGTGCTCGCCACCCGCCGCCATCCCTGCTCCTCATTAGCAGACCGATATGTCACAAAACCTTCATGGTGAAGATGATCTGGGAGGCCTCCTGAACACAAACATTCTTCCTCTCCTCCTGTCTTGTGACAAAACAACACAGCCTGTAGAAAAAGAAGCAAACTTTATTTCAGCAAGCGTCACATGCGGCAGGTGTCATGGAAGGCTTCCAGTGTCCTAAAGTCCCTCCATGTCGGTGGAAGTCCGTCCTGCAGGAAATGTCCACATCGCTGACAGGAAGACTGGAAGAGTTTGATGTAGCTCCTCAGCCAGGTCTGCACGACACGCACCAGTTAACGTTGAAATCTCACAGTGCCTACACGTCAACGGGGAGTCTCACCATGAAGGAGCGTACCACCACGTCGGGCATCTGGGGCAGTTGGTAGTGCAGCAGAGCGGTGGTGGCGTGGTCCGTTACCTAGCAAACACACAACCAATCACAGTGCCGTGCACGAGCCCCGTCGAATACTCCGCAGGTGGGACTCACCTTCTGGAAGACTTGGTGCTGGGACTTGGTCCAGATGTCCAACTGAGACGGACAGACAGCGGGGACACCCGTTACCATGGAAACAGGCAAGATGGCGTGACCGCCTTTCAGCTCTGATCTCTGACCTTTCCGTCGTCGTTGTAAATGTTCTCATTGAAGCCCCGAACCAAAGTTCTGTCAATGAACAGTGAACGCATCACCACGATCGCCTTCAGCACCTTGCCCAGGGTCACCTGACAGGAAGTGACAGGTCAAAACCCCTGTGCGCGTGTGTGTGGGGGTGCGCGTGTGTGTGTGCGCACCAGCAGCACGGCAGACGTTCCGTTAGGTCGGAAGAGCTCAATGGTCATGTCTGGAAACATCCTTCCAATCCGAGAGATTACATCATCCACGTACCTCAGCACATGGACACACTGTATAAAACACTGCGCGTAATACTAAGATCCAGTCCCTCAGCAAGGGTTGTGTCAGGAAGGGCATCCGACGTAAAACGTCGGGCAAATCAAAACATGCAAACCAAACACAATGTCCATCTTTATTTTGCAGAGGGTGGGACTCAGAATGAGACAAGGGGTGGAGTCACTCACTGAGGAGGAAGGACCAGCGTACTGGGTTGGACTTTAGGGCGTCTCTTGGCTGAAGCTCCCATCTGATTGGCTGATCGCTTGAGGGACTGCTGGTTTAACAAACTGGAGGCCAGACCTGCGTGGTACTGCAACTACACACACACAAGAAGTGAACAGAACCCAAGAGGAGCAAATATTAGCTGTTACCTTGTTGGACCACTTGTAGGCCTGCAGCAGCTGAGAGTAGAGAGGAGTTTTGTCCTGGACAGGATCCAGGCTGAGAAGTCCGCTGTTGTGGAGCGGATGAGACTCGGACGGCCGACCAACAAGACCACTGAGACGCTCCAACTCACTGACAAATAAAAGCAAACAATATGACACCGGGCCGCACGGTGCATGAGCAGGTAGCACACTGGACTCACAGTCAGGAGGTTCAGGGTTGGAAACTCCGTTGGGCACTTCTGTGTGGAGTTTGCATGTTCTCCCCGTGCGTGCGTGTGCGGGTTAACATTCCAAAAATGTTAGGTTAATTGGCAACTCTAAATTGTCCGTCGGTGTGAATGTTTGTCTATATGTGCCCTGCGATTGGCTGGCAACCAGTCCAGGGTGTACCCCACCTCCCGCCCAAAGTCAGGTGGGATAGGCTCCAGCATACCCGCGACCCCAATGAGGATAAGCGGTACAGAAAATGAATGAATGAATATGACATGGTAGCATAAAGTCACGTGTCAAATAAGAGCAGAAAGCTTTAAAAAATATATACATTTTTGCGAATATGATTCGCTTGGAAAACTGTGGGGGTCAGGGGGGCTGCTCTTGAGTGGTTTAGGTTTTACCTGTCAGGGAGACGCCTTACAGGGGGACTTGGGGATTCCACTTCATCCACCGTCCCCCTTGATTGTGGAGTCCCCCAGGGATTTAGGGCGATATTTATAAATCACGGCATCGCCTTTCACTTTTAAATATACCTGCCACTCACAAAAAACTACCATTCTCCGCTGAACGTCAAGGTCTGGTTGGTTCAAAATTTCCTAATGCTCAGCGAGGGCAAGACGAAGGTTATCCTGCTTAATCGCGCCACTACCCTTTTGGACTTGGGCCCCCTCAAGAAACATGTACGTCCCACAGCCACGAGCCTTGGCATCATTATTGATGGCGATTTTAAACCAAATAAACAAATTAACGCCATTGGAAAACCCTGTTTTTATTATAGATACTTTATTAATCTCCAAGAGAAATGTAGGTTTCAAGCAGCTCTCCAAGAATGTCATTTTATAAACTTGATCACAGAGTAACACAAATATGGGAAGTAGAAGAATAAATAAATAATACGTAACTGTTCACTTCCATTTTGTAGTACATTGGAACCTCGAGATACGAACACCCCAAAAATACCATGATGATTTTTTTTGCTGTCAAAAATTAATTTGCTTCACGAAAGTTTGTAGATCCTACCAAAACGTGTTTTTTCGGAATTTTCCGGATCATATTTGAAGGCGCATGCTAAAACCTACAAAAAAGGCAAGGGAAGCCAAAGAGTGAGTTTAGTTGAACTTTATTCTACTATTTAACAAGACACTCCCGGTATTTTTAACCCCTCTTCTCCCACAAATCCATCTTCTGCATCGGAACTGACAGCCGGGCAATTTCGCCGTCAAACACGGCGGGTTCCCTGTCATCATTGTCAGCCGATCTTCTCAGTCTGTCAGTGGAGCAGACAGTGATAGTAATCTGCTCTCCTGTTGGGAGGTGATGCTGTGCATTGGATGATGCTGGTTGTCCATGATGGAAAGGAGCCTCCTCCATTTCCTTTTCTCTGCCATGGATGTCAGGCTGTCCAGCAAAGTTCCAATGACAGAACCCGCTTTCCTCACCAGTTTGTCCAGGCGTGTGGCATCCTTCTTCTTTCAAGCTGCTCCCCCAGCACACTACTGCATACAGGAGGGACCTAGCTACCACAGTCTGGTAGAAGATCTGAAGCAGCTTCTTGCATACGTTGAAGGACGCCAGCCTTCCGAGGAAGTACAAATGGCTCTGTCCTTTCCTGAGCATCCATGTGGCAGTCCAGTCCAGTCCCAGGTATTTGTAGGTGTGAACCACCTCCACACCGTCACCTTTAATGAGAACAGGTTCTGGGTGTGTCCTGTTTCTCCTGAAGTCCACCACCATTTCCCTGGTCTTGGTGGTGTTGTGGTGCAGGTGGTTTGCGTCACACCAGTTGACAAAGTCCCGCGATGGGCGTGTCGTCCAACTACTTTTGTATATGGCAGGGCTCAGAGTCTTACTGAAAGTCGGACTTGTTCAGGGTAAACAGAACTGGTCACAGTGTCAGACCTGCAGTTCCTCAGTCGCACGTACTGAGGTCTGCCAGTCAGGTGGTCTGTGATCCATGCCACCAGGTGTGATCCTGCTCCCATCTGTGTCAGGAGCTGAGGCTGGATGGTGTTAAAGGCATTGGAGAAGTCCAAGAATGTAATCCTCGCAGCATCACTGCCTCTCGCCAGGCGAGCGAGAGATTGGTGGAGCAAGAAAATGATGGCGTCCTCAACTCCCACTTTCTCCCGGTATGCAAACTGCAGTGGGTCGAGTGCGTGGTGGATCTGTAGCCTTAGGTGATAAACCTTACCTTTACCTCAATGGGAAAACTGGGAACCACACCCATGCGGAAACTCACTCTCATGGCGAGTAAAAAATGGGAATACAAAAGTCTTGACTTGGTGGAGTCCATATCCATGCGAAAGAATAAAGGACTTAGGCGGATAAAAGTAAGAGAGTACACAGAGCTGCTTGAAAGGCAGCCACTCACAGGGGCGCCATTTTGGGAAAAAAATCTTCGGCTTTGATTTAAAATCAAATCATTTTTAAGTCCATATTTTTTCATGTCTGGAAACTGTAATACTCTTTATTCTGGAACAAGCCACATTGCACTCACGCTTAGTTAGTCCAGAACTCTGCAGTACGGACACAAGAAAGCCAAGTAACAGGAACCAGTAGAAGGGGAGCACATCACCCCAGTTCTGGCTTCCCTGCACTGGCTGCCTGTTCGTCTTAGAATTGTTTGTTTTTGAGGCGTTGAACGGACCGGCCCCTCGTCCACATCACATCCGAACTTACTCCAGCACGCTCCTTGAGGTCCGAACATCAGCTCCAACTAGTGGAGACTTAAGACCAGTGGAGATGGGGCCTTCACTCTGTAGTCGGGCTACACCCCCACCCCCATGGAAAAACGCCCCCCACAGTGGAACGCTCCAAGTCTCGTCCTAAAAACCCCTTTTATATTCAGTTGGGTGCTCCTCTGTCTATTTACTCTCTTCTTTCAGTTTTGATGGCTGACCTTGTGTTATTTTCTACGTTTATCTCCATCTACTTCTGTTTGTTGCTGTTTTGAGTATTTCACGCTTCAAATGTTTGGGTTTTTAACTTTACTTTTGTATTGTTCGTGCTGCACTGCTGATAAAATGTGCTACATATAAATAAAATGCATTGCAACGTCGGTTTTCAAGGTGCGTTGGAAAAAGTCCCAATGAAATAATTTTGAATTGTGTTTGCGCAAAAGAAAGAGAAACCGTGTTAAAGCGGCGTTTGAGCTGGTTCTCATGGAAGACATTGAATCAAACATCAACCACGTCTTCACTCACTTGAGGTCTCTGTTGACCGCCTGGAGATTGTCCTGGAATTCGGCTATAAATTGCTTCTCCCGGCCTTCCAGGGTGTCCCGGTTCTTCATGCCATCCTTCAGGGATTCGAACACGCGGCTCACGCTGGAACGGAGCGCCTGGATGCCGCTGATAGCGTGAGAGAAAGCGTCCAGGTTGACTCCAACACTCACCACGTCCGCCATCTTGCCTTCTCGCACAGAACTCAGTCGCTTGTCTGTGACGTCATCAAAGCGCTCACGGGAGCTGCGTTCAAGTTCACGTAGCGAAAACGGGTTAAAACGCTTCCATAGATCGAGTGAACACAATTCCGTTATATGTTCTTATATAAATCAATGTGTAAAAATCCATTATGGTGCAGAAATGTGACTACACATGGCATCATCCACGTCATATACATTAATTACCATTCCCGTACATTTATTTGACAAAAGCTGGTTATTTCTACGTGTTCTATTCTAACATAGACATTTGTTTAATGACAAAAATTGCGTTCGCAGACCTCCTCCGTCCTTTTTCTTCAGAGCGCTGCGTGCTTCTGATCTGTTCCTAAACAGCCGTTTTTGTTTAGCTGTCGATGAATCACAGTCAAGTTCTGAAATTGCACTCTTCATTTTTCTGTGCCACCTCCTCTCCTTCACCACCCCTCACTGTCTACCTAAACAGTCCAGCCCCGCCTGTCACTGCCGTAACATTCGCTCCTCTGCACCTGGAGAATCCGGACTCGAAGCCCGAGCCACCTCAACCCGGCTCCTCTCGATGTGACGGAGGTTCTTGATCGTAGGTGAGGGTGGGAACATAGATTAACCAATAAATTGAGAGCTTTGCCTTTTGGCCAGCCTCTCTCTTCTCCAAGACGGTCTGGTACAGCAACGATCCATCTGCCGACCTCACGCTCCAAACTTGCGAGGGTCTACAGCTGGTCTGCTTCCTCTATGGAAGGTATGTCTGTGAGATTGAAAAGTGTCTCAAAGTATTCCTTCCACCAACCGACTAGGTCCTCAGTCGGGGTAAGCAGGCCTCCGTCAAGTGTGGACCACTGCTTACCCTTTCTGGTGAGTTGGACGGTTTACCAGAACCTTTTTGAAGCCAACTGAAAGTCGTGCTGCTCCATGGCCTCACCAAACTCCTCCCATACCCGAGGTTTTACTTTGACCACCGCTAAAGCTGCGTGGCGCTTGGCCTGCCGGTACCCTTTAGCTGCTTCAGGGGTCCCACAAGCCATCAATGGTCAATGAGACTCCTTCTTCAGCTTGACGGCAGCCCTGACCTCTGGTGTCCACCATCAGGTTCGGGTCTTGCTGCCACAACTACCATTGACCACCTTGGGGCCGCAACTTCTTCAGGCTGGGCCTGGCCGGGCCCCATTACTTTTATCTAAACTTTTAAAAAAGGTTGTTTTGATTCAGTTGCAGTCATTTTTAGAAAACTATTGTCTTAGGTTAAGTTGCAGTCTGGTATTAAATTGTCACACAGCACTCGGTCCGCACTACGTAAAGCTTGTACAAGTAAAAACTTGTTTTGCTGGTGAAGCTTGGCCTCACTGCTGCATTTGATGCTGTGGACCACTCCATCCTCCTCCAACGTTTGGCTCAGACCGTTGCCCTTCATGGGTCCATCCTTCAGTGGTTCAAGTCAAATTTGTCAGGTAGGACCTTTCCTGTAACGATTCATGATATTGTGTCTTCCACTGCGCCATTGTCCTCTGGTGTGCCACAGGGATCTATTCTTGGACCAGTCCTCTTTTCTTTATATTTGTTGCAATCCAGTTCAGTTATTGACAAGCACAATCTGTTCTTTTGTTTTTATGCCGATGACCTTCAACTCTACTTACCGGTTCTGAAAATGAAATGTAGGTTTGAGTCAATGAGTACAACGTAGTACTTTTGTACTATTTGACTAAATAGGTCAGGTAACAAAAGGAGGCTCTGCAGTTTAGACTCTCAGTGCTGTCAGCAACATTGCCATTAAATTAACAGTTTTTCAAAGTTCTCACTTCATCTTCTGCTGGTTGCTGAAAAACATTAAATAAGATAATAAATAAAGAAGTTATAAAAATTGTTATTTGTCAACATTTGAAAAATGCAGATGCAGCAGTGGCGCAACACAGCCCATGCAGCCCACCACCACAGCTTCAGAAGATTGTTCATAAACATTTGCTGGTGTTGTTGGCGTTGTCTCTCTCTGTCTTGTCCTGCCTCCTTGTTCCCACACTCCCAATCCTGTCCTTTTCCCTTCCTCTCTATCCTCCTCCTGCTCTCGCCCAAATATGCGTCATAATAAAACATGAAATCAAGTCAAATACAAGCAATGTACCGCTGGCACCACAAATCAGTTTAGCATGTAAGGACATCTAGAATCAACAATACTATTTGCCCTGTTGGTGGTAGTGATATCACATCTCATCATCAAATCTACAAAAAATGTACATGAAATCTACATTAGTATGCAGTGACAAAATAACTGCATCTGAGTGAAACAGAGAATGAGGAGACAGGAACAGCCATGCATCCCAAACCACACTCCCTCCGAAAGCGTGGGTTCGACTAGGAAGACGCCGGTCCCCGGCCCCCCAGCAGGCACCCCACAGAGGGGGGGGGGGGGTGCGAGGTCGGGCCGTCCCAAGAGGCAACCACGAGTCACGGACGGCAAGCATCGGAACACCTGCCGGGGGCCGGCCAGTTACGGGCAAGCAGGGCATCCGCCCCCCGAGCCCCCGGGCCCAAAAGCCACCTACCCCTCAAAGCAGAGGCCACATTCAACACCCCGGGAGCCCCAGGCCACCCCAGACACAACTCCCGCGGTCCATCGCCTACCCCGACGCCAGAGGCAGGTGCCCGTAGAGGGCTACTGGGGTTTGCCCCCCCCCAACAGAACCCCGACCATACACCTTTCTATCTTAATTACCCGAAATATTCAACACAATTCCATTCCATTCGATACCATTTTCCTTCGCTTATCCGGGTCCGGGTCGCGGGGGCAGCTGTTTCAGTAGGCACTTTCCGGTTTCCGGCGACCTCTTTCAGCTCCACCGGGACGTTCCCAGACCAGCTGTGAGACATAGTCTCTCCAGCGTGTCCTAGGTCTTCCCCTGGGTCTTCTCCCGGCTGGGCATGCCCGAAACACCTCACCAGGGAGGCGCCCGGGAGGCATCCGAACAAGATGGCCGAGCCACCTCAACTGGCTCCTCTCGATGTGAAGGAGCAGCGGCTCTACTCTGAGCTCCTCCCGGATGGCCGAGCTCCTCACCCTATCTCTTAGGGTGAGTCCAGCCACCCTACGGAGGAAACTCATTTCCGCCGCTTGTATCCGCAAACTCGTTCTTTCGGTCATGACCCATAACTCATGACCGTAGGTGAGGGTGGAAACGTAGATCGATCGGTAAACAGAGAGCTTTGTCTTCCGGCTCAGCTCTCTCGTCACCACGACGGTCTGGTACAGCGCCTGCATTACTGCAGACGCTGCACCGATGCGTCTGTCGACCTCACGGTCCAACCGTCCCTCACTCGTGAACAAGACCACGAGATACTTGAACTCCTCTACCTGAGGCAAGACCTCACTTCCAACCCGGAGGGTACAGTCCACCCGTTTCTGACTGAGAACCATGACCTCAGATTCGGAGGTGCTGAGTCTCATTCCAGAAGCTTTAGACTCAGCTGCAAACCGCTCCAGTAAACGCTGAATGTCACAGCCTGATAAGTCCATAAGGACCACATCGTCTGCAAATAGCAGAGACAAGATCCTAAGGTCACCAAGCCTGACTCCCTTAACTCCTTGACTGCGCCTAGAAATTCTTTCCATGAAGAATATGAACAGAATCGGTGACAAAGGGCAGCCTTGGCAGAAGCCAACGTTCACCGGAAACAAGCTGGACTTACTGCTGGCAATGCGAACCAGGCTCCTGCTTCGATTGTACAAGAACCGAATGGCACGTAGTAGCGGGCCACCAATCCCGTACTCCGACATGGTCGAATGCCTTTTTCAAGTCTACTAAGCACATGTAGACCGGTTGGGCAAACTCCCACATACCCTCCAGTACCCTTGCAAGGGCGTGGAGCTGGTCCAGTGGTCCGCGACTGGGACGGAAGCCACATTGCAACTCCTGTAATCGAGGTTCAACTAACGGTCGTACCCTTCTCTCCAGCACCCTGGAGTAGACTTTCCCAGGGAGGCTGAGGAGTGTGATCCCCTATAGTTGGAACACACCCTCTTTTTAAAAATGGGGACGACCACCACAGTCTGCCAGCCCAGAGGTACTGTTCCCGACTTCCATGCGGTGTTGAAGAGTTGTGTCAACCAAAAACACAAACACAATTCATTTCATGACTTCATTTGTATTGCAATTACAGGTCAAAATGTGTATTTTGCACATTCTTTGCCATCTATGTTAGCTTTGCTGTTAGCTGACTTTTATTCATGGTTAATTAGCAACACAACCAGTCCAAGGTGCAGCCAAGCTCGCGCCCAAAAGTCAGCTGGGGGAGGCGCCGGCGTACCCCCGATACGCGGCATGGAAAATGGATGGGTCTGTCACTTTAAGAAGTGACTTGTTACTCAAGTCCAAAAGAGCGTGAAGAAGGAAGATTAACGTAAAGAGCTTTAGTAGGTGTGTGTGTGTGTGTGTGCGCGTGTGTTCCTAATAAACTGACAGGTGCCGATTTCCAATCAGAGGAGCTCTCATGTGATGATTGGTTGGTTAGGCGGCGGCTGCTTGGGGGCGGGGTTGAGGGGCAAGGAGGTAGAAGACTGGAGCATCAGAAGGCAGCGAGTTAAGACGAAGAGGAGGATCACTAAAGAGGATGAGACAGACGGAGATTAGGAGGGAGAAAAGGTCCAGAAGAAGAAGAAGAAAAGGAGCAGAAGTGTAGAAATAAGTCGGAGAGAAGAAGAAAGAGTGATCAGCTGGTCAGCCAGAAGAGGAACAAGAAGGTGGGCTTAGTGGAGCAGTGCAGCGCCAACTAGTGGCGTGGCATGCGATTGACTGATTGATTGTGTTCTTACTTGGAGGTCAAATGAATATTAATTTCTATCATGTCTTGTCGCTTGATTATCAATGATGAGATTGTGAGACTGTGATTGGACCATCAACCAACAAGTCTCTATTAAGCAGATGATTGGCGCGTGTTTGTTGATTGACAGAAATTACAGCGAGCCATGCGGAGCATCTTCACTGCTGCATGGTAACCATGACAACTGTCCAACTGCCACGGGATGCATGGTAGCCACCCCCGCCCCCGTAGACCCGCCCATGGACTGCCTCAAGCTCCTCCCACTCCTCCTCCTGCTGGTGGCGACAGGTGAGTGTCAGTTCAACACGTGTCGTACTGACGACGACTTGGAGGCGGGGCCGGGATGGGAGTTCGCCGCCTGTCAGCCTCCGCCCACAAACATGAGGGAGGCAATGCAGATCAGAGTCGATCCGCCAGGGGTCACCTGTGGAAACCCCCCCGAGCGTTTCTGCACTCTGGTGAGTGCACGTGGGCGCTCACGCTCGCCTGCTGTGGTCTTTGGGTGCTCACGTCTTCCTGTTCCTGTAGGACAACCCGTACCTCTGCAGTGATGAGTGTGACGCGTCCAGTCCAGACCTGTCTCATCCCCCTCAGCTGATGGGAGACCGGGAAAGGGGGGGGCTCGTCACCTACTGGCAGACGGTCACATGGTCAAAGTATCCTGAGCCGCTATTGGCCAACATCACACTGTCATGGAACAAGAGTCTGGAGGTGGTTGATGACCTCGTGGTGACATTTGAATATGGCCGCCCCACCAGCATGGTCCTGGAGAAGTCCCTGGACAAAGGTGAGGTCATGTGATGCGGTAGTGCGGCTCATCAGTGGGCGCGCAGGCACATGTTTTTTGTACTTCCGGTGTCAGGTATCACATGGCAGCCGTACCAGTTCTACGCGGATGACTGCATGGACACTTTTGGCATGCCGCCAAAACGGGTGTCTGATTTAGCGCCCAGCAACGTGACCCGAGTCATCTGCACTGAGCAGTACTCTCGCTGGGTGGGGGCCAAGGTGACGAGTCTTAGTACTGACGTTAGGTAGCGACTGCTAGCATTGTACATTCACGCTAAAGTCCGTGTGCCTGGCAGGAGGAGAAGACGGTCGTGTTCGAGGTGCGAGGCCGCTTCCAGGTGTTTGCAGGTCCAAAGCTGATCAACATGGACGCCATGTACACCCGCATGGAGACCACCAAAGGTCTGAGAGACTTCTTCACCTTCACCAACATCCGCCTGCGACTTCTCCGGCCGGCTCTGGGTGGGACCTATGTCCAACGAGACAACCTGCTCAAGTACTTCTACGCCATCTCCAACATAGATGTTCCTGCCAGGTACGCTCACCAAGTCCACCACAGCTTCACCGGCGTCGGCCATATTTGAGACTATCTAAGCGTTCATCTCCAGAAGATGTCAAGCATCTGCTGGCGTGTTCCCATAGAAGGGTGTGTGTGCGTTGTTGCAGGTGCAAGTGTAACCTGCACGCATCAAGTTGCACGCCGCGCGATGCCACACTCATGTGCAACTGTGAACACAACACGAGCGGGCAGGACTGCGAGCGCTGCAGTGCCGAGTTCCGATCTGGTAGCTGGAGGCCCGGAACCTTCCTGCCCCTGCCCAAAGGCACGGCCAATGCTTGTACGTCTCTCTTTCACGCACGCACACACACACACACACACACACACAAAGTGTAATAGTTGAGTATTCACATGTTTAAATCTGCATTGATGTTTTTTTTAGGTGAGCCAGCAGAAACAACAGCCAGTAAGTGTGTATGTGTGTGTGTGTGTGTGGTGTATCTCCATCCTATATGCACACGGCCAGAAAGGTGGGTGGAGCTTATCGTGTTGTTGGAAGTGGGCGTTGGCAGGTGCATTATGGGAGGAAAGTTCCTCTTAAGTTGGCAACAGGTGGTGCGTCTTTAATCTGTGTCAGCCTGCATTAAGATGTGTCTCTCTCTCTCTCACACACGCACACACGCACGCACGCACGCACGCACGCACGCACGCACTGGACTTGTTACCAGAAGTGTGTGTTGTTACATTGAATCATTTGTAATAATGACAATACGCGATAAGCACCAATCCAAATAAACAGTCCATGTGGTGCACAAAGAACAGGCTCCAGGTCATGTGTGGGGTTCTATGGATGTCCCAGGTCATGTACTGTATGTGGTTCTAATGATGTCCCAGGTCATGTGTAAGCTTCTAAAGGATGTTCCAGGTCATGTATAAGCTTCTAAAGGATGTTCCAGGTCATGTATAAGGTTCTAAAGAATGTTCCAGATCTAAGGATGCCTAAGGTCATGTATGAGGTTCTAAAGGATGTTCCAGATCTAAGGATGCTTAAGGTCATGTATGAGGTTCTAAAGAATGTTCCAGATCTAAGGATGCCTAAGGTCATGTATGAGGTACTAAAGGATGTCCCAGGTCATGTGTTAACTTCTAAAGGATGTCCCAGGTCATGTGTTAGCTTCTAAAGGATGTTCCAGATCTAAGGATGCTTAGGGTCATGTATGAGGTTCTAGAGGATGTCCCAGGTCATATGTGAGCTTCTAAAGGATGTTCCAGATCTAAGGCTGCTTAAGGTCATGTATGAGGTTCTAAAGGATGTTCCAGGTCATGTATGAGCTTCTAAAGGATGTTCCAGATCTAAGGCTGCTTAAGGTCATGTATGAGGTTCTAAACGATGTCCCAGGTCATGTGTGAGCTTCTAAAGGATGTTCCAGGTCATGTGTGAGCTTCTAAAGGATGTCCCAGGTCATGTATGAGCTTCTAAAGATTGTTCCAGATCTAAGGATGCCTAAAGGTCATGTATGAGCTTCTAAAGGATGTTCCAGGTCATGTGTGAGCTTCTAAAGGATGTCCCAGGTCATGTATGAGCTTCTAAAGATTGTTCCAGATCTAAGGATGCCTAAAGGTCATGTATGAGCTTCTAAAGGATGTTCCAGGTCATGTGTGAGCTTCTAAAGGATGTCCCAGGTCATGTATGAGCTTCTAAAGATTGTTCCAGATCTAAGGATGCCTAAAGGTCATGTATGAGCTTCTAAAGGATGTTCCAGGTCATGTATGAGGTTCTAAAGGATGTTCCAGATCTAAGGATGCTTAAGGTCATGTATGAGGTTCTAAAGGATGTCCCAGGTCATATGTGAGCTTCTAAAGGATGTTCCAGGTCATGTATGAGGTTCTAAAGGATGTTTCAGATCTAAGGATGCTTAAGGTCATGTATGAGGTTCTAAACGATGTCCCAGGTCATGTGTGAGCTTCTAAAGGATGTTCCAGGTCATGTGTGAGGTTCTAAAGGATGTCCCAGGTCATGTACGAGCTTCTAAAGATTGTTCCATATCTAAGGATGCCTAAGGTCATGTATGAGCTTCCATAGGATGTTCCAGGTCATGTATGAGGTTCTAAAGGATGTTCCAGGTCATGTGCGAGCTTCTAAAGGATGTTCCAGGTCACGTGTAAGCTTCTAAAGGATGTTCCAGGTCACGTGTGAGCTTCTAAAGGATGCTTCAGATCAAGTATGAGGTTATTAATGATGTTCTAGGTCATGCGTGAAGTTGTAAAGGATGTCCCAAGTCATGTACGAGCTTCTAAAGATTGTTCCAGATCTAAGGATGCCTAAGGTCATGTATGAGCTTCTAAAGGATGTTCCAGGTCATGTATGAGGTTCTAAAGGATGTTCCAGGTCATGTGTAAGCTTCTAAAGGATGTTCCAGGTCACGTGTGAGCTTCTAAAGGATGCTTCAGATCAAGTATGAGGTTATTAATGATGTTCTAGGTCATGCGTGAAGTTGTAAAGGATGTCCCAAGTCATGTACGAGCTTCTAAAGATTGTTCCAGATCTAAGGATGCCTAAGGTCATGTATGAGCTTCTAAAGGATGTTCCAGGTCATGTATGAGGTTCTAAAGGATGTTCCAGGTCATGTGTGAGCTTCTAAAGGATGTTCCAGGTCACGTGTGAGCTTCTAAAGGATGCTTCAGATCAAGTATGAGGTTATTAATGATGTTCTAGGTCATGCGTGAAGTTGTAAAGGATGTTCCAGATCATGTATGATATTGTGAAGGAGCTTTGTTGAGTAGTTAGGTTGAGTGACAGACAGGATTGAACATGAGGTTGTAGTTTTTGGTTGGCAAGCTAACATGGACATCTGCGTTTTTATTGGACTGTTGTTCATTGTGTGGATTGTTTAGTGTTTTCTGTGTTTCACTTTGTAGAAAAGTTCAACTGACTAAACAGACGTAAATGTTCTTCTCTGACAGCGGCTGATGACTCAAACTCTGATAGAACTTCTGCTTCATCACGTGGAATCACTGAAACTTCTACTATTAATGTTGTCACTACTGATACTTTGGATACTTCTACGACTGACACTTTTATGGACACTACTGATACTTGGATGACTTCCTCTACTTCTACCCCTGACATGTTTTCTAGATGGACTACTGGTGATTCTTCTGTTGATACTTCTAATGCTTACAATTCCATGACTGACAGTCCTATTGTTGGTAGTTCCACAACTGACGCTAGAGCTATGGTGACAAAGGACAGAAGTAATACAAAGTCTCCTAGTCCCAGCTTGCAGGCTTCGATTGTAGCAAACTCTGATAGTCCAAAGTCAGGGACTGGTTTAGAGCTTTCTAGGGACTTTGCTTCTTGGACAACAGAGGGCATGAGCGTTTCTTCTGCCATTAGTGTTGTTAGTAGCGCCGTTAGCACCCCAGGACTGGATCGATTTTTAGACTTTGGCAGTGCAATAGTAACGAGGACAGACTATCCACTTTCTAATGTAGCAGAAACCCCTGCTCTCAGGACCACGATCAGTATGTCCAGTGCCACATATGACGACAAAAGCCCAAAGAGCATGACTGACTCTGAGGTCTTTTCTGACCAAGTGACTCCATTCCTTAACTCCAGCTTGTTACCCGACAACACAGACTTTGTCCCCTCTGAGACAACTACCTCCAGCATTCTACCAAGTACAGTTCTACGCCCAAGTGGAGCACCACCAATCCCAACATTGACATGGGCAGTAACTCAGTCTGACAACAGGGTTATCTCTGGAGATATCGCACCTACTGAACCATCTTCTGCTGGAGATGCTCAACCTACTTTTGATGTTTCAACTTTTAATGGACCTCCTCCTGATGGATCTCTCCCTGACGGCCTTCTCCCCATTGATGCTCCTGATGTTTCTCCTACTAATGCACCTCTTACTGTTGCACCTTCTCTTGATGGACTTCCTCCCGATGGACCCTCTGATGTCCCCTCCACCAAAGAAGTCCTTCTTGAGACGCCAACTCCTGATTTAGCCTCTCTTGATGTCCCTCCAGACACTCAGTCCACCAAGAAAACTAGTCCACCTGAAAGACCTTTTCCTGAGCAACCTCCTAGTGAAGATGAAAAGCTCCTACAAGAAGATCCTCTTGAAATCAATCCTATTAAGGAAACGCCCCGAAATGCACCTCCTAATGTTTCTCGTTTGGAAGAATCTTCTTCTGGTGGACTCCCATCTGAAGGGCCTCCTCCTGAGGTGCTTTCTCGCGCTCCTGATGCACCTGTGAACATAAGTCCTTCGGAAATTGGAGAAGTCGCACAGGACTCAAACTCTATTGGTCCAGACTGGTCTGAGCCTGCCAGTGACATGGCCCCAGTAGACTTCACCTTCCCTTTTCCAGAAGATCAGGATTCAACTGGACCTGGTACTCCTTCTGGAACAGAGGATTCCAATCCAGATCCTGCTTCTGATTCAGTGGATGGTAATGTGGATTCTGACTCAGCACGAGGAGAAACAAGTCAAATAGGAGAGCGTAAACCTGGGTTGCTCGGACCGGAGTCTTTGGAATCAAATTCCAAAGTTGATGAGATAAGAGCAGACACCTCGTTGGGTCAGAAGACAGAAGAGAAGTCCAACACATGGAGGGCAGGGGAGCAAACAGAAGAAAAAGGTGACAAATGATCTACACCCGTTTGTTTCATTTGACAGAGACAACACACGAAATGTCAACACGCTGAGAAGACATTTGATTCATTCTTTTTAACAGCTGTGGAGACCAAAGACGAAGGAGCTTCGGAGGAAGGAGAGGAGAAAAATGAAAAAGGCTATGAGAAAAAAGGTAAAACAGGAGCATAGCGTTAGCATTAGCATTAGCCATAGAATGAACAGTTCTGCTGACACGTCACCTCGGTGACCCATCTTGTTACGCATCTTAAGCCACACAGAAAATTCTGATTCCTGGAGGACCAAAGACCAGCCAACTGTCCAAAATTGCCTATGTCAAGTTCCAGGGTAAGACCGTCTTCACATGAAGGACACCTCTGACTGTAACCCCTCCCTTAACAATTAGGCTCCTCCCCCGTGGCTTTGCTCACTCAGTAGGACGTCCTGATAAAGTCCCTGCTTGTGTAGGTAGTGCTTCACGTTGACACCCAGCAGCTTAGCATGTGACTGTTGTGTCCACGTTGTTTCTTCATGTCCTCTTGAACATTCTTCTTAGCACGTTCTTAAACATGGTCATACATGCATGCTTAGTTAGGACACATTCATACTACGTTTATTAACACATGCGTGTTACTGTACATTTTCATACGTGTGTGGTTAGCATGTTATTACACAGTCACATCATGTTTATTTAGGTGTCGTTACCATTCATGTGCATGATTAGCATGTTATAACAGGTTTTGTAAGATATTCTTACACATTCCTGGATGTTAGCATTTGCATACATCCGTGGTTGGCATATTATTACACAGTCACACCAGATTAGTTAACATTCGTATATAACTAGCATGTAATTACACATTTATAGCAACTTTATTATGTATCATTACACATTCATGTGCGGCTATTAGCATGTTAGTTTCCATTCACAGCAGGTGTGTTAGCATGCTATTATTGCTAATGTGTTTTAGCAGATGTGTTAGCAATGTTGCTGAGGAGGCTCGTGTGTGTGTGTGTCAAGACTGCGAGTGTAACGCACACTCCAACCGCTGCAGCTTCATCGACTTCCTTAACGTGGTGACGTGTGTGAGCTGCAAACACAACACGCGAGGACACAGATGCCAGTACTGTCGACTGGGTTACTACAGAAACGTCTCGCTGGCGCTGGATGACCAGAACGTGTGTGTGGGTCAGTACTAAACACTCAGAGGTGGTGGCCTCACTTGCAGCTCAACTTTTGTGTCATCATCACCTTCAGAGTGCGAGTGCGACTCCGCCGGCAGCTCATCTCCACACTGCTCCGACTCAGGATTCTGTCAGTGCAAAGAGGGGGCCACAGGGAGGCGCTGTGACTCTTGTCTGCCTGGGTACACGTTGAGGGGGGGTGGAGCTGGCTGCACAGGTATGTGCAAAAGGGGAGGGGCCTGATTAACGTGACAGCTTAATAAATAACCATCAACCTCAATCAGTCAACGTCTGTGAAGAGACTCGGACTTGCCAGAACGGCGGGACGTGTGTGGATTTTGTGCGCTGTGAGTGCACTAACGACTTTGAAGGTGAGTATGCGCACGATGATGTCACAGGCCAGGTGACTGGACACGGCGATGACGTGGTGTGCACGTGCAGGTGTGTACTGTGAGCAGAGGGTGTGTTTGAGAAAGAGCTCTTGCCGTGATGACAACAGAAGCTCCGCCTTTCCGGTTACCTCACACCTTGTCTTGCTGACCCTGGGCCTGCTCGTCCCCGCCGCCTTGTGACCCAACTCCGTCCACTCGGGTGGTCACCTACACGGTTTGCAATGTCATCGCGCACCGATGCTGCGTAACCACATACAAAAGAAAATATGAAACATGAAATAAATAAAACAAAGTTGTGTGTCTACGTGACTGACCCCGCTAATTACATACAAAATCAATAATATAGCAGTGCAATGTGACAGGCACTTGCTCTACATCATTTTTCTTTGAAGGCCTGAGAAAAACGGCTCCTTCAAGACCTTGTTCACAAGAACAGCGTACTTTGATTCAAAAGTTGACTGGAGAAGTCCAAAAATGTTTGGCTGTTCAGCTAAAATGATCTCCGACGTCTTAAAATGGAGAGCAAGACCGGAAACACGTGGCAGAAGAAGGAAGACCGCTATCAAAATGGATGCAA
This sequence comes from Oostethus manadensis, assembly GCA_024372805.1. Taxonomy (NCBI): domain Eukaryota; kingdom Metazoa; phylum Chordata; class Actinopteri; order Syngnathiformes; family Syngnathidae; genus Oostethus; species Oostethus manadensis. The sequence continues at coordinate 1,009,304 of QODF01000080.1, read as the reverse complement.
GGATAACCAGAACAGCAAAGGCTCAGCCAGTGATCAGCTCCAGGATGACCAAAGACAGTCTGGAGTTACCTGTAAGTACTGTGACAGTTAGACGACGTCTGTGTGGACCGATGAGAGTCAAATTGTTCTTTTTGGGTGCAAGGACTGCAGACAAACTGTGAATTGAAGCCCCAGTACACAGTGAAGACAGTGAAGCATCATGATGTGGGCATGTTCTCCTACTATTTATCCCATAGCAGAGATCACGGATCAGTTTGCATATGTCCAAATGTTGCCTTATGCTGAAGAGGACACGCCCTTGAAATCAACAAGACCATCACCCCAAACACACTAGGAAACCAGCAACATCTTCTTATGTACTTATGTTTATGGAGAGGCCAGCCCAATCCCCGGACCTTCATCCGATGGAGAACTTGTGGGCTGACATGAAAAATGGTGTTTGTGGAACAGAAGCAAGAAATGTTGGTGAATGGTGGAATGTTGATAAAGAGGGTTGGAACGGCAGAACATCTGAGTTGGTGGAGTCCATGCCACACAGATGTGAAGCACTTACAAAAAACTCATTACTTTACTCATTCGCAGGATTGACAAATCCTACAAACAAAACATAGTTCGGAGTTTGTCAAGTGAACGGCAGACCCTGCTGCTTTTTGGGACACGCCCCTTTCTGCTAATTGGCCGATTGCACGGCCTGGGAGCGTGCATACCATGAATGCTGGCTCCTTTGTTTTCTGAGAATCTACTGCACCTGCTGGGAACTTGTTTGCCATGTAGCAATACAAATATACTAGTAAGTCTATAAATAGTATGTCATTTGTGAGGTCAGTCACAAAAAGCATGTTTGTGTTATTTCATGTTTAATATTTTTTCTTTTCAGGTGACTGGCAGGGCGGAGTTTCTGTCGTCATCAAGGGAAGACTTCTTCAAACACAAGGCTCTGCTACCAGTACACACGTGCACACAAATACACGCCCCCCCCCGGTTGACGCCGTCTGTGACGTCATCTGTACTCGACTCACGAGCACCATGAGCCGCTGGCTGCGGACCGCCGCGACCTTGTCGTTCGGAGCGGGACTCGGCGTCTCGGTAGGCCGCCGGTGGACGCCCACGACCAGCGCGGAGGACCACCGAGAAGACGATCTTCTGGGCAGAGTCCCGGCGGTACCGGTACCGTGCGTTCACGCCGCCTCCGAAGTGCCGGTGCGTGCGCGTGATGACGTAACTGAGTGTGTTCCAACTAGTATAATGAAGGAATTCCTTTAGGGTTAAGGTAGAACCATCAAGTCCTACACAGGAGTTTTCGGTCCGGCAGGTCGGTTCCGGTTTTCCCGGCGCGCTGGTGAAGTATGGCTTCCCGTCACTGAGCAACGTGAGGACCAGGGAGTCGTACGTGAGCTCGTACGACCCCCGCACCAGGACTCCTTCCTGGGTGCTCGAGCGGCTCAGCGGCGCCTCCCTGAGCGGCGTGGCGGACAGGAAGTTCTGCGACTTCAAAGAGGACGACAGGTGAGCCCCCGACCGCGCGCACGCGCTTGACAGGCTAACTCACCGTGTCCTTGCAGCGTGCACGTTTTCCACCGCGCCACCAACTCCGACTACAGGGGGAGTGGCTTAGACAGAGGCCACATGGCCGCGGCAGCCAATCACAAGTGGAGCCAGAAAGCCATGGACGACACCTTCTACCTTAGCAACGTAGTTCCCCAGGTAGGTACGCAGACATTCAGTAGGAAGTAAATGCATCAACTGGGTTGTTTCAAAATAAAAGTCACGTTCCTGTGCGTGCAGAACCCTCACCTGAACCAGAATGCTTGGAACCATCTGGAGAAGTTGTGTCGCTCTCTGACCAAGTCTTACACAAACGTGTATGTGTGCACGGGTCCGCTCTACCTGCCCAGGTAAGGTAATGGGGGTTATGGGGGGGGGGGGGCAGAGCTAAATTTGACAGACTGACCTTCAGGCAGGAAGCCGATGGCAAACTTTACGTGCGCTATCAGGTTGTGGGCCGCAATCACGTTGCCGTGCCGACGCACTTTTTCAAGGTGAGGTCGTGTTCGGATGACATCGCTGCTTGGCCGTCATTTGCTGGCTGATGATTGGCTTTCTGTAGGTGCTGATCCTGGAGCGGGCTGAAGGTGAGGGGGTCGAGCTTCGCTCATATGTTCTCCCAAACGAGGCCGTGGATGAGAAGACTCCTCTGGAACGATTTCTGGTTCCCATAGAAACTATCGAGAGGGCCTCAGGCCTCTTATTTGTCCCCAACATTATGAAGAGGAGTGGCGGCCGGCGTGCCATCACTGCCAAATGAAGCATGATGTCCTACCATTCAGCGCCTGCTTCAAGGAGGCCTTGGGTTCCTCCGGACTTTAAAAGCTCATACATCCAACAAACAACCTCCTTGCTGCTAGGGCAGTGTTCATGCTCATCATGCAATCACTGTGGATTACAATAAGGCCACCTTCATAAATATTAATAATAAAGTTCACACACACTACAAAAGCAGGAGGCGTTGTCTTTCTTGCATACCAACACTCATTAACGTGACTTTATTCTTCTGTCTTTCTTACACCACCACTACCTTATGTTCTATCTTGTTTACATTCTGCACACTTCTTCAGCGTGTATAGCAACAAATTCTGACATGCTAGAAGTTCATGGACAAGAAGGTTTTTTTCATGTTGGTCACACTTGAACACAAAATGCAGTTTTGAAAAGAAACTTTAAGGAAGGAAAAAAATCCAAACCCACATGGCCCTGTGTGAAAAAGTGCCAACCCCCAATGTTAAAGAATAATAGCGTAACTGAAAAGTCGTTTCTCAAGCTTTGGTACTCCAGCCAACCACAGTGAGAGCAATTATCCACAAATGGTGAAAACATATAACAGTGGTGAACCTTCCCAAGAGTGGCTGGCCAACCAAAACGACCTCAGGAGTGCAGTGACAACTCATCCAAGAGGTGACCCCACAACAGCATCCAAAGAACTGGAGGGCTCAGTTGTCCCAGATAAGGTCAGTGTTCATGACTACACCAAAGGAAAGACACTGGGCAAAAACGGCCTGCATGGCAGAGTTCCAAGACCAAAACCACTTCTGAACAAAAAGAACATTAGGTTCGTCTTAATTTTGCCAGAAAACATCTTGATGATCCCCAGGACCTTTGGGAAAACACTCACAGCTGAACTTTCCCGTTCCATCTGGCGTAAAACAAATTATCATAGCAACGGTAAATATTCGTGGTGGTAGTGTGATGGTCTGGGGCTGTTTCGCTGCTTCCAGCCCTGTGATAATTGGACGCATGAATTTTCCGTCTACCAAAAAGTCCAGAAGGAGAATGTCCATCCATCTGTTGGTGACCTCAAGCTGAAAGAAACTCTGGTTCTCCCGCAGAACAACGATCCAAAACACACCAGCAAGTCCACCTCTGAATGGCTGAAGAGAAACCAAATGAAGACTTTGAATCCTACTGAGATGCTGTGGCACGACCTTCAAAAGGCGCTTCATGCTGGAAAGGTCTCCAATGTGACGGAATGACAACAATTCTGCAAATTTCCTCAGCAGCGCTGTAAGAAACTCCTTGTCCTTGCAAGTTATCAAAACCGCCGTATTGCAGTTCATCAACATCATCAAACATCACTTTTCACACAGGACCATGTAGCTTTGCATTTTTAATCCCTTCATCATAGCAAGTTTCATTTCAAAAGTTTCATTTTGTGTTGAGTTGTCATTGACCTAATACTTGTGAACCATTTCAAGTGTGACAAACATGCTAAAAAAATTAAATGGTTTTCACACCATCATGTGTGTGTGGTGACAATCAAAACTCTGATAACTTGTACTGTATTGTAAGCTGGGGATACCTGCTCAGTGAGGTGCCAACAGGGAGTTGGACCATCCTTCTAAATCCAGTGGTGTGGCTCAGGTGGTGTAGCGGGTCATCCAGTCAGTTGGACTCTCTTCCTCCATTCGGGTCACTGCTGTTGTGTCCTTGGGCAAGACATTTCACTGTGGCTGCTGGACAGGACGGGTTACACTATACATGTATGTGTTTTAAATAAAGTTATTATGGTTGACTTTCAAATGCTATGTGATGAAAAAGCATTGATGTCTTAGAAGAGTAAAGACTTGGTGGACATCCTGCATTTTGTTAATCCAACCATCTTCACAATAAAAGCCTCTGTATGACATCACTTCCTGGTCACAGTAGCTGGGCAAAGCTGTCAGTACGAAATGGCCGCCGCTGAGTGTTGTCCACTTCAGTGATGTCTTCATCTTGAAGCGTAAAGATGTCGAGCAGCGGTGCCATGTCCGTCCCGTGCACTTTCAACTCTGCCTCCAGGATGCCGCACTTCTGCAGCTTCTCCTTGAGGCGTGGCATCTCGTGCTCCTGCAGGAAGTCGATGATCTCTGAGGAGCACACCATGGTATGGTCAGAAGAAGAAGGAAGCCAATTATAAACGGGTCCAGACGGTACAGACCTCCATAAGATAAGCGGGACCAGTTGGGAACTCTGGAAGTTTTCAGGCTTCTGAATATATTCTGGACATAAACTGGAGTCGTGCTGTTGAAAGACAACAAACATCAGAACATTTTGGACCACTACGGTGTGAGTGGACAACCTCTGACCTCACCTGAGACTCGCAGCCACCTTGTCCCAGTCCACGTCTGCTGTGTCATCAACGTTCATGTTGTACAACCTGGAGTGGGTCCACAAGTGGTGAACACACTTCTTTCCACGAAGGTAGAAGATTTGGACCCTAACAGACAAAAGGTTCTTGTGTGGTCTTACATGTCTATCAGCTGGATTTTGGCCTTCAGTCCTTCAAGTCTTTTGTTGAAACCTTTTGACAGTTTGGTCCTCAGGATGGCGAACCTGAAACAGAACCAGCAAGTCAGCTGTACCTTTTTGAAGCGACCATCAATGTTTTGGTTCTAACAAGCTTGCCTCCACATGATCCGTTTGGACTAGAACCACCAGACTAATATGTGTTTACAAATCGGTTTGGTATTCTAAGATAACCTTGTCCAATTCTTTAACATGTAATAAACAAACTGGACCAGCAGAACCAATCCAACTAACCAATCTTTCAGAATCTACTCATTCACACTGACCATTTGATGCGGCACTGGTTCCAGTATCTGGTCTGGACCTCGTGGCTGATCTTCTTCCATGGCAAATTATTACACAGATGTTCCCGAGTCAGACCAGAACTTGGACTCTGCTGGACCACAGCAATCAGGTGAGCCAGGACAGCCTTTCTCAATCTGGACTCCTCGTCCGAAGTCCAGGGTCCTTGGCAGGTTGCTGAGAACATACGCATGAGAAGACCAACCACATGAGAACACGAGAAGTCGACAAAGAAGAAAAGAAGGAACTCACAGATGCACTGGAAGCGTTTCTGCAAGGCGTAAATGCTGCGACCCATCACATTGGAGATGCTTTTCCAATTGTTACCATGCAGCGTCTGCAACTTAACCAGCTGCTCAACCTCCTCCTCGGAGAACCTGACGTACCACATCGCCCCGTTATAAACACGCAACCACTTACACACACACATCAAGGTCCTCTCACCTTCCCAAGTGGTTCGTCTGGTCAAGCTTTTTAGCCCTTATGTACACCTGCCAAGACACCCTGGGGATCCCCCTGGCTGGACACAAAACACAACATAACGTAACACAAGCTACACACACAGTGTGCGTACACACACAGTGTGCGTGCAAGTAGAATGTGGCAGGTAGTAAAGCGGTGTGTACGGTGACACGCGGTTCCACCTATTGCCTCCAGGAAGCTATGTCGCACTCGCAACTTCCTGATTTCAGCCTCCTGTTCCGGGTAGTGCTGAGGGAAGAGAAGCTGATTGGCTGAGGTGATGCCTGTCAAAGCCAGGAAGTCCTCCATGTTGTCTTGGAGTTGCTGATTCTCTTTTCGTGTGAAGCGCCCATGACGAATAGCTATACCTGGAACAGGCAGGGGCGGTGCTTACATTCCCAACCATTGGCGCTCTTACGATTACCGTCCTGCTACTTTGGGTACTTTAGGTACTTGGCGCACCCGCACCTTGTTGTTTGAAGAGTCGGAACCTGTGCAGGTCGTATCTCCGCAGCTTCTGGATCTGTTCAAGTGATTTGTTCCTAACATCTGGAACAAACTCTTCGAGTTCCTTCAACACATCAGCTTGCACCCTGACACACACAGAGCATGTACAGCAAAACTAATTACAGTGTTTCCGCAGGAGTGCGATGAATCTGTGGCTTCGGGTTGCTGGATGACAATCTATCCAGCCAGCCATTCATTTTCTATGCCGCTTATTCTCATTAGGGTCGCGGGTATGCTGGAGCCTATCCCAGCTGACTTCAGGTGAGAGGCGGGGTACAATTATCTAATCTGCATAAATGGCCATAAAGCCAAAAACTGGGGTTGTGTCTTTGATGTATGCGTTTCTAAAACGTTTACGAAAATAAAGTAGTTTCCTTACATTCAGATTTCCTGGGCCATGTGTAAGCGTGTGCTGATTTTCAAAATAATGTACACATCGTTGTACATCTAATATCTCACTGGAGTACCCAGCATGCCTTGCAGGCACTCTGTCAACAACAGTTAAGTGTTTGTTGCTACCCACATGGAACAGTAGCATAGTGGTGTGTTAACTTACACGTTACGTATTGTTTCTATTATCATATTATGCTAGTTGGAATCTCCGTTGGGCATCTCTGTGTGGAGTTGCACGTTCTCCCCGTGCGTGTGTGGGTTTTCTCCGGGTACTCCGCTTTCCTCCCACATTCCAAAAACATGCATGTTAGCTTCATTCGACTCTAAATTGTCCATTAGAGTGCGAATGTTTGTATGTCTGCCCTGCGATTGACTGGCGACCAGTCCAGGGTGTACCCCGCCTCCCGCCCAAAGTCAGCTGGGATAGGCTCCAGCATACCCTAATGACTATAAGCAGCATAAAAAATGCATGGATGAATGCTATGCTATTGAATACTATACTATTATCATAGGAGCATATGACTCATCCTAACATTACTCTATAAACAGGGCCTTAGTAGCTAGGTAACCATGATGTCAACTCACTGCTCATTTGCGTCTTCTTCTTCTTCATCACCCTGCCTTACGTCATCTGTGGTCATCGTCCCTTTCTTCTTCTGTATTTCCATGTGGTTGCTCTTTGCCGTGACAACACATTTTTCCGGTGGATCGCTAATCTCCATGGCAACTGTCTGGTCTGCTGCTGCTGTGGAAACGTCACCCATACTCTTCCTCTTCTTCTTCTTCTTCTTTTTCTTCACCTTACTAGTTTCTATCTCCATGGTTGTGACGGAAACCAGGGTCCTATCCTCTTCTGCACTCTCCTCCTCCTCCTCATCCTGCTTCTTCTTCTTCTTCTTCTTCTTCTTCTTCAGCTTGTTGGTGTACCCATCAGCAATAACCAGGCTGTCTTCTTTATCCTCTTTTGCTGTTATCTTCTTCTTCTTCATTGGAGGTGTGTCAATGTCAACAAGGGCAGGAACTTCAGACCATGTCCTCTTCTTGTGGGAAGAGCTTGAGTCCTTTTCAAGGCCCATGTGGAGACAGAGCAGGTCAGATGAGACTGGACGCCTTAACTGATCTGTAAAACAAGGTTGCAGTGTCGAATCAGGTGCATCGTAGTACAGAAGACTGTCTTAGAAGACGATTCAGCTCTCATCAGAGCAGGCTTCATCGGTTCATGCTCAAACACTTGGTTGCCTCTCTTTGGTGATGTCAAATGACCATTGTTAGCATAAAAAGGAATGGGGCCTCTTCCCACCAACAATGGTCGTTTTTGGTGCTATCACCTTTGTTAGCATCCGATTCGGACGTAATGATAGTCATGGACACATCAGAAACCAAGGTGGCTGTGCGTTGCTTATTTCTTAGACGTTAAATTACTGGAATTTTGGGAAAGGGTGAAAGGATGGCATTGCATGTGGTTGTGTGATTCTGTACTGTTGCAACTTGTGGACTATATTCAAACTCCTGAAGGCATTCCTAGCCTTGTTTATTCCATTGTTGATGCCACTGTGTGCACCTCCATCTTCTTTTATTGTACTATCAAGATAGGTGAACTCAGAGTATCACCATTTCCATTAATTGCTCACAGAGGTTTAAGGCCATCACCTCAGATTTCTGATATATTTTCAAGCCAACTTAGCGTGCAAAATAGCTCAGGTGTGTTGTTTGTTTGTGCGATCATCAGCAAAGTAAAGGTCTTCCTTTACTGAGAAGAGGGTCCATCGTATGCCTCTTGTTTTGTCGTCTATTGTACGGTGCATCACCCGGTCGAGAAGGATGTTGAAGAGTAAGGCTGACATCACAGAGCCTGGTCTCATGCCAGTCCCATTAGCCTGAAATGCCACCCTGCATTTTTTAGTTAGAGTAAAGCCTTCATGCGTTCCTTTATGTGTTCTATAATTCCATACATCCTCAAGACTTTCCATAGGTTGTCCTGGTGTAAGCTATCGAAGGCTTTTCCAAAGTCAACAAAATGAATGCCTCTGTCACTCTGTGCATGGTGCTATGTTACAGTGCTGCCCATAAGTGCTGCCCATAAGTTGACACCCTCGACACAATGTTTTCTTTCTTGGCCATTTCTCAAAGAAAATGAATGACAACACCAAATGTTTTCTTTCACTCTTGGATAGTGGTCGGCCAAAGCCATGTATTGTGAAATCTCTGTGTTTAATGCTTTTAAAGCACAACGACAACAGAAACTATCCAATTCACCCTGATCCAAAGTTTACATACCTCTGTAATTTGGCCTGATAATCTGCAACTAACGTGAAACAATTGGGATGGAATGGCTATTAAAGGTAACTATCCTCACCTGTGATCTGTCAGCTTGTAATCGGTGGATCTGTATAAAGGTCAGACTCCTGAGAAAGCCTTGTATCCTTCACGTGCCGCTGTTGAGATGTCTTGGATGCAGAATCGTGGGAAACGCGAAGCAATTGCCGAAGGATCAGCAAGAAAAGGTAGTGGAACTGTACAAACCAGGCAAGGGATATAAAAATTGTCAAACAGTTGATAATGCCCGTCAGTATTGTTCAAACACTAACTAAGAAATAGAAAGTATGAGGAATTGTAGACATCAAGGCACGGTCTGGTAGACCAAGCAACGTTTCCCCGCAACTGCAGGGAAAAAAGGATGCGAAGAGGCCTCAAATAACACCAGGCCAAATTCAACTCTCCCTCAAAGAATGTCAGGTGGGTGTCTCAAGTAGTACTGTGGGAAGGCACTTCATGGGCTGCATGGTAGAGTTGGCAGAAGAAAGCCACTTTTACGTAAACGTCACAAAGAACGTCGTCTCAAATATGCCACACTGCACCCAGATAACCCCCAAACCTTCGGACAGATAGTCATGTGGAGTGATGAAACCAAAATGGAACTTTTTGGGAAAAACCATACACGCTATGTTTGGCGAGGCATCAACAAGGCGTATGATAAAGGTACACAATTCCAACAGTGAACACAGTGGTGGATCCCAGATGTTTTGGGAATGTGTGAGCTACAAAGGCACGATGGCAAGATGAATGCTGCCAGTTTTAAAAAAAATACTGGAGGAAAATCTACACTCCTCAGCCCGGACGCTGCGCATTGGACGTACTTGGACATTCCAGCACAACAACAATCCCAAGCATACGGCAAAACTAACCAGTCAGTGGCTACAACAGCATAAGGTGAAGGTTCTGGAATGGCTCTTTCAGTCTCCTGACCTCAATATCATTGAACCACTATGGGGAGACCTGAAACGTGCTGTTGATCCAAGACAGCCCAAGAATTTACAAGAACTGGAGGCTTTTTGCAAAGAAAAACGGGCAGCTTTACCATTTGAAAAGATTAAAAGACTCATTGACAACTACCCCAAAAGCCTTAAAGCTGGTATTGATGTTCAAGGGGGAAGTACAGCACAGTATTAGGAACTGGGGTATGTCAACTTTTGATCAGGGTCATTTGGGTAGTTTCTGTGATTTTGGTTTAAATTGAGCTCTTACATTTGTTTCACAATAAATGGCTTCAACTGTCCACTAACCTCACGTGGGGGGAAAAAGGGTTTTGTGTCACTCATTTTCACTTGCAAATGGGCAAGAACCCATGAATTCTGTAAGGGTATGTAAACTTATGAACAGCACTGTAAGTTCAAATATTTGGTCTATGCGCCATCCACCATTGCAGAATCCTGTCTGTCCGTTCCTGAGGTTCTTATCCACTGCCTCTGCACAATAATCCTTGACATGATCTTTCTTGGTATTATGGATGTCCCGATCCAATCTTCATGATCGGTATCGGCCCCTGAGCAGCTGTATTCTGAAGATTGAACAGATCAGCTTCCAACACAAGATTGGGCCGATCCCATTGCTGTAAATCTGGGCCACACTCCAACATGGTAGGTGTGGTAAAAGTTGGTTGCCATTCGACTCCAGCCACCCGGATGAAGGAGAAAATGCTCCAGCACCTTGCAAACATGTCCATGGGGTACCATGGTTAAGTTAGTTGGCGTGAAGACGCATGAACAGTGCTGCTGTTTGTTATGTTCTAAATCACACCACAAATTGATCTAACACTTTGAGCACCGCAGGGAACTGTGCTCTGTCCTGTGCTATTTACCCTGCACACTCTCAGTACAACTCCGCACTGCCATGCACCGAAGTACGCGGCTGACATGGCCATCGTGGGTTGTATCAGGAATGGACAGGATGATGAGTTCAGAAAACTGATCCAGGACTTCATCAATTGATACCACGCCAACCAACTGCACCTCAACACCAGCAAAACCAGGGAAATGGTGGTGGACTTCAGGAGAAACAGGACACACCCAGGACCTGTTCTCAGTTCTCAGATTACTATCACTGTCTGCTCCACTGCCAGACTGAGAAGATCATTCCTCCCCCAACACAACAGAGTGAGAGAGATAAAAACACACACAGAACTGGACTGTTTACCTAATTATGCATTATATTATGTATTAATATGATTTGTTATTGTGTATTAGTGCACTAAAGTGAACAGTTATTTATTCTATTTTTCCCTGTCTTGCTGTGATTGTTTATTCTTTGATCAAGTGATTACGTTTATTCCGCCATTTTCGGAGAGCTGCTTGAAACCTACATTTCTCTTGGAGATGAATGAAGTACTTAAGTATCTATCTCAAAGTATCTAAGTATATCTCTAACTATCTATCTTTCTAAGTATCTCTCTCTTTTAGTATTTATTTAGGTATTAAGTATTTTATTAAGTATTTTAAGTATTTATGTTTCTAAGTCTCTATCTCTCTTAGTATTTATCTTTCTATGTATTTATCTAAGTATCTCTCCAAGTATCTATTTTAGTATTTATCTCTGAGTATATAAGTATTTATCTTTCTATGTATCTAAGTATCTCTCCAAGTATCTATTTTAGTATTTATCTCACTAAGTATCTAAGTATTTATCTTTCTATGTATTAATCTAAGTATCTCTCCAAGTATCTATTTTAGTATTTATCTCTCTGAGTATCTAAGTATTTATCTTTCTATGTATCTAAGTTTCTCTCCAAGTATCTAAGTTTCTCTCCAAGTATCTATCTATTTTAATATTTATCTCACCAAGTATCTAAGTATTTATCTTTCTATGTATTTATCTAAGTATCTCTCCAAGTATCTATTTTAGTATTTATCTTTCAATGTATCTAAGTAATTATCTTTCAATGTATCTAAGTATCTCTCCAAGTATCTATTTTAGTATTTATCTCCCTGAGTATCTAAGTATTTATCTCTCTGAGTATCTAAGTATTTATCTTTCTATGTATCTAAGTATCTCTCTAAGCATCTCAATTGTTCCTCTGTGTTTTTCACTGATTACTTCGGTGATCTTGTACACTTTCCCTTGTTTTCCTTTTCTAACTACTTCTCCTGCTTGGTTTGCAAGATCTTCTAAGCATGCCAGCATGCACCCCATTGTTTTTTTGGATATTGGCGTAACCCGTCTTTGGGGCGTCTGTCTCAAAGTGCTAACAGGTTTGAGGCCTGCTCCTCCAAAATTCCTGAAACCTGCTAACACTATGAGACAGCGTGATGTGACGAGCTATCAAATTAAAGTTAGTCAAACTGTTAATTAATTCAACCTGAAGTGTTGGTTGCACTTTATTCAAATGAAAGGTGAATGCATTTGCTAGGAATTGTTGTTTACCTTTTTGTTTATATCCATAATTCATGTATACCTGATTCTCTTACAAAAAGCAGATGGAAATTTAGGAAACCTCACCTGCACTGTCCAGTACGCATCTGATTATTTCACCGTCAGACTGCTTGATTTTTTTGCCTAAAAAGTTACTGAATCAATTTAAAGTTACGGAATCTTTCCCGATCGCATCGTTCTAAATAAACCAATATCGGCCTTGAATCGAAGCGGCAACTACGAATCGTGATACGAATCGAATCGTTGTCAAAACAAATTCATTCACTTCATTGTTTTCAATGAAATTGTGACGCAATAGGGGCGGGGTTAAACACAGCCCATGGGGGAGGAGTTTTTGAATGCCAATCTTCTGTGAAGTTCCCTAAGTGCTGCTTGTTTGGTTGTGTGCTGTTTGACTGTAAGTTTGCGTGCAGAGATGTGACCTTATTATGTTGTAATATGTTTTTTTGTAGCCGTTCGTTTAGGATTTCCTTTAAAAGATAAACATGTGATATTTTTTACATAACACACACAATTTGGTCATTAAATCATTTCGGAAAACAAAAACAACCGAGGAGTCACTTGAGAGCCGAAAGAGTCGGCTCTTTTTAGTGAACGAGGCCAAAAGAACCGTCTATCCGGGATTTCCATCACTATAGAAACAGAGGTTGGTACCCGGAAAAACTGAAAACAGAACCAACCGTTTTTCTGTTTGGACCGGCCTCCGACTTTAGAGGTCGAGCCTGACTGGTGTGTCTTTGAGCATGAACTGGGGAAGCCTGCTCGGATGAGAGGCGAAGCTTTTCGAAGAACCCGAACAGTCCAGCTGTGATCATTTTTTGCCACATCGCCCAACCACGATCAACAAGTTACTACATTACAACACAGCAGACTCTTCTTTGTAGCAAAATATACCCAACGAGGACTTACCTCTGAGGAGTTGACACGACCCTGGAACCACCGCACCACAAACAACCGCCGAACAAGCTGGCCAAAACGCGGATAATCCGTTTCCTTAATTCTTTAATCCTGCGTTACCGTTTAAAAAAAAAGAAGAAAAAGGTTCAAACGCCTTGAATTGCCATCGTTTGTTATTCCCGCGTGGACACAATTTTACCACAGGGTCGGACTACTTCCTGTTTGTAGAACACGCATGCGTCGCACACGTCACAAAGTCAGACTGTGACGTCAACACCACCGCCATATTTGTCAGGGCAAAGCTCGCGTTACCTACTAGAAAAAAAGAGTTTGCTCCTTTTTACATTTCACGACCCCCTTCCATAAAATTATATAAAACATAAATTCAGTATAAATATGTAATATAATAGATTTTTGGGTTTTTAGCAAAATGTCATTATTTAACTTTGTTTTTTTTAAAAAAGCAACATTGGTAATTGACAGAACAATGTGGAGGACAAGAGTTCAAAATGAGAGAAGAGAAATGACGTGTTAAAAAGCATTGCTTTCTAATTTACTAATTGCAGTTTATGTCTGATAAATAATTCATTCGTTCACTTTCTATGCCGCTTATCCTCAGTAGGGTGGCGGGTATGCTGGAGCCTATCCCAGCTGGCTTTGGGCGGGAGGCGGGGTACACCCTGGACCGGTCGCCAGCCAATCTCAGGGCACATATAGACAAACAAACATTCACACTCTAATGGACAATTTAGAGCGGCCAATGAAGCTAACATGCATGTTTTTGGAATGTGGGAGGAAAGCGGAGTACCCGGAGAAAACCCACACACGCACGGGGAGAACATGCAAACTCCACACAGAGATCCCCAACGGAGATTCCAACCTTGAACCTCCTGACTGTGAGGCCAACGTGCTACCCACTCAACCACCGTGCGGCCCCTGATAAATAATCTGTTTGGTAATCTCACACTCCCATACTGTTCACTTTGGAAGTTCAACATGGCAGCTCATAGTAAAACGCTCTCCAATGATGTGAAAAAGGCGCAGTTGCTCTACATAAAGATGTGCTAGGCTATAAAATTGCCGACACACTGAAAGTGAGCTGCAGCACAGTGGCCAAAACCATACGGCATTTTGACAGCAAGTTGAGTGCTCAGCATCATATCTAATTGCAGCTTCTGGTCATTCAAAGAGGGGAAGCTCCTTTTTTCCAGCCTACATCATAAATGTGTATTTATCTATATGTAAATTCCCTTTCAATGATGTTTGACCCCAGTTGCACCAAGTAGGCGTCTTTTCCGCTGCTTGTTGGGGAAAGAAACCGCAGAGTGACAGAAGAGAATCCCCAAACACAACGCTAGTCTCTGGGTGGAGGTTTATACTTCAAGATTGCTGGTTCGTCAGTCAATCGGGGATTTCGTCTCAGACACATCATCCAATCATCACTCAGAATCCGAGCGTCCAGGCCTGCCCACTGCCCCTTATAACACCCAGAGATACTGAGCGTGATGGGCAGGACAAAGTCCAGCATTTATTCAATGACAGCACAAGCAGTTGATGCTTACAAAACAACAAGGAAGAAGAGTCCTGAACTACTGTGTACACCCAATGCCAATGTTTTATGTGAGGCATTCCAATGTCATTTATATAATGTAGCCGCAACGGGGCACAAGCCAGTGTCTTATTGTGGCGGTCCCAAGCCCGGATAAATACAGAGGGTTGTGTCAGGAAGGGCATCCGACGTAAAACTTTGCCAAACCAGAACATGCGAATCAGACAAATGACTTCCATACCGGATCGGACGTGGCCCGGGTTAGCAACGCCCGCCACCGGTGCTGTTCACCGACAGGGTGCCGGTGGAAACTGGATTACTGTTGGCCGAAGAAGGAGAGGAGGAAGGTGTGTACGTAGGAGGAGAGGGAAGAGGATCGCTAAGAGTCCAGAACTAAGAGTTGGAACTATGACAGGAAAAGGTAGAGAATTAGTTGACATGATGCAGAGGAGGAAGGAAGACATATTGTGTGTCCAGGAGACCAGGTGGAACGGTAGCAAGGCTAGAAGCTTAGGAGCAAGGTTCAAGCTGTTCTATCATGGTGTAGATATGAAGAGAAATGGAGTAGGGGGGATTTTGAAGGAGGAGTTTGCTAGCAACGTCCTGGAGGTAAAAAGAGTGTCAGATAAAGTGATGAGCCTGAAGCTAGAAATCAAAGGTGTGATGTTCAATGTGGTTAGTGGGGATGCTCCACAGGGAGGATGTAAGATGGAGGAGAAGAGAAATTCTGGGCAGACCTGGATGAAGTGATGGAGAACATCCCCAGAAGTGAGAGAGTTGTCATTGGTGCAGACTTCAATGGGCATGTTGGTGCAGGAAACAGAGATGATGAGGAGGTGATGGGCAAGTTTGGTATCCAGGAGAGGAACGCAGAAGGACAGATGGTGGTCGACTTTGCAAAAAGGATGGAAATGGCTGTAGTGAATACTTTCTTCCAGAAGAGACAGGAACATAGGGTGACCTACAAGAGTGGAGGTAGGAGCACACAGGTCGACTACATCTTGTGTAGAAGGTGTAACCTGAAGGAGGTCAGTGACTGCAAAGCAGTGGTAGGTGAGAGTGTAGCCAGACACCATAAGATGGTGGTGTGTAGGATGACTGTAGTGGTGAGAAGGATGAAGAGGGTAAAGGGAGAGCAGAGGACGAAATGGTGAAAGTTGAAAAAGGAAGAGTGTTGCGTGACTTTTAGGAAGGAGATGAAAAAGGTTATGGGTGGCCAGGAAGTCCTTCCAGATAACTGGACAACTACAGCTACTGTGATCAGGGAGACAGGTAGGAGAGTACTTGGTGTGTCATCTGGAAGGAAAGTAGATAAGGAGACTTGGTGGTGGAATGAGGAGGTGCGGGAGTGTGTACAGAGTAAGAGGTTAGCTAAGAAGAAGTGGAACACTGAGAGGACAGAAGAGAGTAGACAGGAGTGTGCCGCAGGTGTGACAGAGGAGTTCCGAGTGAAGGTGGGACTCCCGCAGGGATCAGCTCTGAGCCCCTTCTTTTTTGCTATGGTGATGGACAGGCTGACGACTAGCGATGTTGTTTGGTTTAGAGACAGTGCCGCTGAGGAAAAGACAGAAGGCAGAGCTGGAGGTAGCAGAGATGAAGATGGCGAGGTTCTCTTTGGGTGTGACCAGGATGGACAGGATCAGGAATGAGCACATCAGAGGTTTTGGAGATAAAGTCAGAGAGGCCAGATTGAGATGGTTCTGACATGTCCAGAGGAGAGATAGTGAATATGTTGGTAGAAGGATGCTCAGGATCAGAATGTGAAAAAAAAATGTTGTGGGGATGCCCGGATGAATGAGAAGGAAGTGATGAGCGTTGCTCTATAAACAAAATATGTGAAATAATAATATCAAAAAATGCTATGCCCCATACATATTCACACTTTAAGCAAAATAAGTGAAATAATTATAATAAAATAATGCTCTGTGCACTAAATATTCACATTTTAAGGAAAATATGTTATATCCATCCATCCATTTTCTTCCGCTTATCCAAGGTCGGGTGGCAGCCGCCAAAGAAGGGAAGCCCAGACTTCCCTCTACCCGGCCATTTCGTCCAGCTCCTCCCGGCGGATGCCGAGGCGTTCCTAGGCCAGCAGGGAGACATAGTCTCTCCAACGTGTCCTGGGTCTTCCCCGAGGTCTTCTACTGGCCGGACGTGCCCTGAACACCTCCCCAGGGAGGTGCCCGAGCCACCTCATCTGGCTCCTCTCAATGCGGAGAAGCAGCGGTTCTATTCCAAGTCTCTCCCGGATGACAGTGCTTCTCACCCTATCTCTAAGGGAGAGCCCAGCCACCCTGCGGAGAAAACTCATTTTGGCCGCCTGTACCCGCAATCTTGTCCTTTCGGTCACTACCCAAAGCTCATGATCATAGGTGAGGGTAGGAACGTAGATCGACCGGTAAATTGAGAGCTTTGCATTTCGGCTCAGCTCCCTCTTCACCACGACAGACCGATGCAGAGTTCGCATCACTGCAGAAGTTGCACCAATTTGTCTGTCTATCTCACGTTCCATTCTTCTCTCACTCATGAACAAGACCCCGAGATACTTAAACTCCTCGAGATGGGGCAGGATCTCATCCCCGACCCGGAGATGGCACTCCACCCTTTCCCGGGCGAGGACCATGGACTCGGACTTGGAAGGAACTAATTCTCGGGGCCCTGCCACCGAGGAGTTTTTTGACCACCTCGGTGACCTCATCCCCAGAGATATGAGAAGCCGCAGAGGAGTCCTCAGGTACTGCTTCCTTATTGGAAGACATGTCGGTGTCGGCCCAGGGTGTCCTGGTGCCAAGTGCACATGTGGACATCCTTATGATTGAATGTGGTGTTCGTTATGGACAAGCTGTGACAGGCACAGAAGTCCAGTAACAAAACACTACTCGCGTTCAGATCAAGGGGGCTGTTCCTCCCAATTACACCTCTCCAGGTCTCACTGTCGCACCCAACATGAGCATTGAAGTCCCCTAGGAGAACAAGGGAATCCGCCAATGGAGCACTTTCCAGCACTCCCTTTAAAGAATCCAAAAAAGCTGGTATTCTGAACTGCTGTTTGGCGCATAAGCGCAAAAAACAGCCACCCGAAGGCAGAGGGAAGCTACCCTCTCGTTCACCAGGTTAAACTCCAACGTACAGGGGGCAACAAGAATTGCCACCCCTGCCCGTCGCCTTTCATTGCTGGCAACACCAGAGTGGAGTAAAGTCCAGCCCCTCTCGAGAAGACTGGTTCCAAAGCCCTTGCTGTGCGTCGAGGTGAGTCCGACTATATTTAGCCAGAACGTATCCTCCTCACGCACCAGTTCAGGCTCCTTCACCACCAGAGAGGTGACTTTCCACGTACCCAAAGCTAGCTCCTGTAGCCGGGGATCGGACCACCAAGGCTCCCGCTTTCGTCCACCACCCAGCTTACTCTGCACCCTAACCCTTTGGCCCCTCCCACAAGTGGTGAGCTCATGGAAAGGGGGACCCACGTTGCCTCTTTGGGCTGTGCCCGACCGAGCCAATAATAATGCTATCTGCACTAAATATTCACACTTTGAGGAAAATATGTGAAATAATCATATATAATAAGGATTTCCTGACTAAATATTTTGAACATATAATTGGGACATTTTCATTTAGGGGTGTTGTCACTTTTGTTGGTTAATTAGTTTTTCTATACACTTCTCGCAGCAGACCTCTGAATCTTGTCTCTTTGAATGCACAGCATAGGACACTCATAACAAAGTCAAACAATAATGCATATTGTACGTGTGTGTAGGTGTACTGTATTGATTGTGTATTATAATCTATAACATGCTATATGTCACGTTCATATAACAGGCTTTAGTGTGATGAACGGGGGGGGGAGTAAATAAGCTCCTTTTCCAGCCAATAGTTTTAGTGGATCACATTAGCACACACACTGTGTGTGTTTATCTGGAAACACACACCATGGCGGACAATCACCGCTCTTATCCAGCAGGGAATGTTGACACACACGCACACACATATGTGTGTGCGTGTGTGAGCGTGTGTGTGACGTCCATGTTTATCAGGCTGAAGGTCATCAGGGTGACGTTATCGTGGTTTTCCTCTTAATAAGAGTTTCTATTTCAATCTTCATTTCCATCTTTGGTCATCCTCGCTGTTTCCACAGCCCTGCCCCCCCGCCGGGCGCCGCCTATAAAAGGGTCATGAGTTGCCTGGCACGCCACTCGCCAACATGGCCCCCAAGAAAGTGGAAGCAAAGAAGGCTACAGAGACAAAGAAACCGGTGGAATTGACAAAGAAAGACGAGAGCCCAGCACCTCCTCCAACAGTGCCTGAACCTGAGTCCAAAGCTCCCGAAGTGGACCTGAAAAGTGTGGTGGTGGAATTTAGCCCCGAGCAGATAGAAGAGTTCCGCGACGCCTTCACGCTGTTTGATGAGACGCCGACAGGCGAGATGAAGATCACATACGGTCAATGTGGCGACGTGATGCGTGCCCTGGGTCACAACCCAACCAACGATGAAGTTCTGAAGCTGCTGGGCCGACCCAAAGTGGAGGAGCTGCACACCAAGCTGCTAGACTTTGACGGCTTCCTGCCCATTCTGCAGCATGTGGCCCGCTCCAAGGACCATGGCCACTTTGAGGACTTTGTGGAGGGTCTCAGGGTCTTCGACAAGGAGGGAAACGGCACTGTCATGGGGGCAGAGCTTCGCCACGTCCTTGCCACACTGGGGGAGAAGATGACAGAGGACGAGGTGGACCGGCTGATGGCAGGACAGGAGGATGCCAACGGACACATCAACTACACAGAGTTTGTAAAACACATCCTGGCCGGATGAACTGAAAATGTAAAGAAAAATACATTCTATATGCTCTACATCTATGTTCATAAAGCTGCACAGAGCACATCACAGAAATCCACAATGAAATAAAAGAACACAAATATTCAAGTTTTATTTATTGATTTGTCTCCATTAACACTTCAAAGCATTGATTGGTCGGTTCTGTCTTCTTCCATCGGCTCGGTTCTGCTGTCTCCTATCAAGTTGGTTCTGTTGTTGATTCTGTGGTTGGTTCCGTCATCTCCCAGTTTCATAATTCCCTATCAGGTTGATTCCATCTATTCCTCTCAGGGTGGTTGGGTCATCTTCTCTTCTGTTCTCTTCTGTTGGGTTGGCTTCATCATCGTCTGTCCAGGTGGTTCCCTCATCTTCTATCCTGCTGGTAAGACTGCTGATCACGTGACACACTAAAGTTCACTTTATTGCTTATGTGTCTCAGAACCTCTGAAGAATGTTTGTCCAATCAGAACTTTCGGACCTATCTGAACCTGGCACAGTCAAAAAGGTTTGGATCAAGAAGAGATGAAGTGGCTGGCTCGTCACACGATCAGAAGTCCTGCTTGTCAGGGTCTCTGATACGGTTGTGATTGGCGGGCTGAGCAGACATTGCTTGGGTCTGGTGACCTATCCCTGTGTCCTGATTGGCCAGTTGAGCATAGAGGTGGGACTTGAGGAATCGTGGGTAATTGTCGGCCTCCATCAGGTCAAAGATCTGATCTTGGGCGACCTGGAAGGAGGCGGGGTGAACACCAAGACGCAGACTGTGATTGGTTGAGTCTCTGACTTTTGAATCCACGTTCACCTAGAGATGAACAACGTGAGGTCACATGCAGTCTCTGGCATCCACACAGGACAAGTCAGGTACCTGTCGGGGTGCGCTGCTTGAGACAAACTCCTCATAGATTTTGGCAGCCCTGGCAGCCATTTTGCTGAAGGGGCGTGTCTCCTTGAATCTCTCCACAGCCGTCCAAAAGTCCAGGTTTTCCTCACTGAACTCGGACTTCAGGAAGTGACGGAACACCGCAAGACCATCTGTCCAATGGCGAGAAAGACAGAATGAATGTTGGGCCCACTCCTTCTCCTTAACGATTGGTTGCCCTCACTAGCAACTGACAACATGTCTTACATTGATTGGCCAAAAGGGCCTGAAGACTATCCGCCCATTTCAACACCTCCCCTGCAGACGGCCTGGAAGATGACACACTTCAGCAGACCAGAACACACAATAACCTGCTCAAACCACATCAGAACCACCACTGGAAAGCAGAAGGTCCAAAGAGCATGAAGGGTCTGGAATAAACGTTCTGGACTTGAAGAACACACCTGGTGTTCCTCAGAGCTCTCTCCAAACTGTCACATTGGACCAAACGCTTCCGTCTGCTCAGGAAGGGAAAACGATTGCGCACTTCTGCAGCTCTGCCAGGAACAAGAACTTATTCCTGTGTGTGTGTGTGCGTGTGCGGGTGCGTGTGTGTGTGTGTGTATACATACAGACTCTTGGTTTTCCGCCTAAGGTGATTTCTAATTTCAACATCCTGAAAAATAAAACACAAGCATTCATTACTCCTGCTTGATAATGGACTATGTATATTATGTACATAATGTACATTATATACTGTATGTTGTACATTATACAGGTACATTATGTACAGGTACATAATGTGTACATTATGTACCTGTACATAATTATGTACAGTCATTCCCAAACATGTACCCTTAGTGGTACGCCAGAAAATTGCATTTAATTGTCAAGATAAGTAAACATTCCCAGTCCATTCAATCAAAAGGAAGGTGTGTGTGTTTCCCTAGGGAAACAATAACCTGTGACAAAGCTGCACCAAAATCATAACGCTTGTGTTCCATTCCAATCATGAGATAAACATGAGGTGACAAAAGGCTCTGGGGGTACACAAGCAAACACTAACATACAGGACTGTGTGTATGCATAGTGGAATGAGTGTGTCCATAGAGGACTGTGTGTGTCCATAGAGGACTGTGTGTGTCCATAGTGGACTGTATGTTTGCATAGTGGACTGCCTGTGTCCGTAGTGGACTGCCTGTGTCCGTAGTGGACTGTGTGTATGCACAGTGGACTGTGTGTGTTTATAGTGGGCTGAGTGTGTCCATAGTGGACTGAATGTGTCCATAGTGGACTGTGTATATGCATAGTGGACTGTGTGTGTCCATAGTTGACTGAGTGTGTCCATAGTGGACTTAGTGTGTCCATAGTGGACTTAGTGTGTCCATAGTGGACTGTGTGTATGCATAGTGGACTGTGTGTGTCCATAGTGGACTGTGTGTGTCCATAGTGGACTGAGTGTGTCCATAGTGGACTGAGTGTGTCCATAATGGACTGTGTGTATGCATAGTGGACTGCCTGTGTCCATAGTGGACTGTGTGTATGGATAGTGGACTGCCTGTGTCCATAGTGGACTGTGTGTATGCATAGTGGACTGCCTGTGTCCATAGTGGACTGTGTGTGTCCATAGTGGACTGAGTGTGTCCATATTGGACTGTGTGTATGCATAGTGGACTGTGTGTGTCCGTAGTGGACTGTGTTTATGCATAGAGGACTGTGTGTATGCATAGAGGACTGTGTGTATGCATAGTGGACTGCCTGTGTCCGTAGTGGACTGTGTTTATGCATAGAGGACTGTGTGTATGCATAGAGGACTGTGTGTATGCATAGTGGACTGCCTGTGTCCGTAGTGGACTGTGTTTATGCATAGAGGACTGTGTGTATGCATAGAGGACTGTGTGTATGCATAGTGGACTGCCTGTGTCCGTAGTGGACTGTGTTTATGCATAGAGGACTGTGTGTATGCATAGAGGACTGTGTGTATGCATAGTGGACTGCCTGTGTCCGTAGTGGACTGTGTTTATGCATAGAGGACTGTGTGTATGCATAGAGGACTGTGTGTATGCATAGAGGACTGTGTGTATGCATAGAGGACTGTGTGTATGCATAGAGGACTATGTGTGTCCATAGCGATGTACAGTATGTTCACAGCAGACTATACCTTGTAGCCATTGAGCAGCAGCAAGTGGTGAAGAGAGCCGTCCTCTGAGGTCAGGTGTTTCCTTAGACTGTGAGGAGAGGGTTGGCAGGTGTGGCGGTCAAGGGTCAGGGTGCGGGTGAGGCGGAGGACGGTGCTGTCAGAAAGCGAGCGGTGTGGTGGAAGTTGTTGTTGCAGAGAACCCTCAGAGAGTGAGCGCCCGAGGACTGAACCAAAGCATGAATATGTTTTTCTCACCACTCCTTAGTTGTTACAGTCAATCAAAGATATCAGTAAATGTGTAATCAATATTTTTAAATTTAAATTTTGATATCAGTTGCCAAAGTGTAATGAGATGTTTCCTGACACTTTTATTGTGAAGGGACACAGGAAGAGCACGTGAGCATTCAAAGGCATGCCTCAGGCTGACCTGCTGGTCTGGAGGCGGAGCTTAAGTCCTCTGAAGTATGTCTTCTCTCCTCCTCTTCATCACTCTTATCCACCTCATCTGCCTCCGATGTGAAATGGGCGGGGTTGATAAGTAAGCCCCGCCCCCCAACCTTTTCTGACCTTTCGGAGACATTCTCCCCGTCCCTCTGCTGACGCTCCTCGTCCGCCCTTCCTCCCCCTCTTGCCTTCCTTACGGATGAGTGCAGAGGAGGAGGGAGAAGCTCGGGCATGCTGGGTAAATTTGTAGAGGCGGGGGAAGAGAAGGCAGGAGGGGGGTTGACTTTCGGGAGAGGGAAGGGGGGAAATGGATGGAGGAGGTGAGAATCTGTAGAGGAGTCAGGAAAGGAGTCAGGAAAGGAGGGGAGGTGTGACAACTGGACAGAAGAAAGAAAGAACCTGATGATTAACACGTGCACACTTACACAACAATGTGCAAGTGTGCACGTGCGCGCGCGCGTGCGTGTGTGTGTGACGGACAGCCTATAAAGTTGGGCTGCAAACGACCTGCTGGCTGTGCACCGTCTCCATGGCAACCAGCTGTTGTTGGATGTTGTCACGGAGACAGAGACTCACTCGAAGCTTCTGTTCCATACTGAAGGCTTCCAAAGTGAAGAGCACCTGCCAAGCCTTGGACGCACTCTGTAGGAAGTCGATGTGACGAGGAGCCGACGCCACTGCAACAAAGTGCACATAAGACAAAGAACAACAAACAACAACAATACCACTACTATTATTGTGATTAAAAATAACAATAATATCGGGAATGTTACCTTCACGGAGTTGCAGTGTGTTTATGTAGAGTGGACTCATAAGGACATGACAGCGTCCAGCTTCATCCTCTCGGCTTACCAGCACAACATCACTGTAGATCAAAACAGTCACCTGACACACACACACACACACACACACACACACACACGAGAATGGTCTGCATTGGACATGTGATCTTCCAGTGGCAGTCGTACCTCCTGAGGCAGCTGGTCGGCCTGGTGTAGAACCATTTTTTCTGACATCCGCAGCATTCTGTCATTGCTGCCCAGGTCCAAAGGCTGCGAGATGGCAAACATAACATGTTCCCCTCATAGACCAAGGATCTTAGATAATGTCTGATAGACAGAAGGTTCTTAAACTAGGTCTCCTAAACAAAGGTTCTTAGACCAAGTCCACGGCTTGAGGGGTAATTTCAGGATCAAACGATCAACGTTGGTTCTTTTCGGATACAAACTAAAGGTTGAAGGGTCTGACTTACCTGAACAAATACGGGGAAGATGAGTGTTATGGGTGGCAGGATGGTGTAGAATCCACAATCGCTGCAGGAGGGTACATGTGATTGGATGATGGCGCAGTTCTGGTAGTTGCCATAGTTACGCAGCGTCGAGGAGAGGGGAGGGGCCAAGCTGACGGTGTGGCAGGTGATTTGTTGCTGTGACGACATATCCTGTTGTTCATTGAGGAGGTTCAGATCTCTCCTGGGGTAATTCTGGTTTAGACGTCCTGACGACAAAAACTTTATATAACTTCATAGTCAATACACTGATTGATATTCAAAGCTCAAGTCTTACCGATCGTCCTGGTTCTGTCATCAAGAACCGGACGGAGGAGCTGAAAAAGAGCACAGATGTTTTTAACGGGAGATGTAGTCATCACTTGATGACAGAGCGACAGTCAAAGGCGTTGGTGGCAGTTTTGGAGTTGGTTGCCTTCAGTGCTGTGACAACAGACGGACTAGTCTTTGTGGTAGGTTCTTGGGTTCTTCCTTGCAGTAGCGGTATTATACCAGGGTGAGTGACCCCCTTTGCATGTTCTTTGTTGTCCTGCACCCACACTTCTGTGAGACTCTTTCAAGTGGCGTGCTGTGACCCCGCCCCCTCAGACTCACCTGTTCTTCTGGACCAACGGGAGACAGGATGATGTAATTGTCACCACTTGATGATGTCACACAGCTGCCCATAAGCGTGGAGGTGCAGGATTCTTCATCTTCTTTACAATCCCTCCACAAGGAACCTAGAGCTCCCAAATGGGATCTCACCACTGACCCCTGATGCCGTTTGCGGCTATGTTTACTGCGAGCGGGTTGATGCAGCAACTTTGTGGCCTGAGAAACAGACAGTGTGGTTTGGAAGCAAGAAATCACAACGTTTGCTTGCCTCAATCATGTATGATGACTCAAGGGAAGACACGAAATGACAACTTGATCAACATGCTGAAGGGGCTTGATCGAATGACCCACCTTGCTGGGTGCCTGTGGGCGGAGCAAAGACTCACAACAGCCCTCCCTGATTTCAGGAGACCCTCTCCACACCACCAGGGCAATCTGAGTGGGACAACTCCTGATGGACGGACACGCAGATGTTTTCAATGTCTTCATTGCACGTGAAAGGACGTCACACGGCAGGGTGGGCTCACCTGATGGCGTGAGCCAGGTCGCCACACTTCCAGGTCTCCACGGGAAGTCCGTTGAGCTGCAGAACAGCATCTCCCTCGCGGAGACCAGACCGATGCGCAGGACCTCCTACAAGCAATGAACGGTGCCTCAGCGATGGACAATAACAGGAGATCTTTTGACAAACAGAACTAACTACACTTTGTTGTCAAACCATAATTTTGGTTGCATTTCCCGTCAAGTCTCACCCGTGTCAACAGACTGAACCAGCACTGGACCGTTGCAGCAAATAGTGAATCCAAAGCCGTCTTTTCCTCGGACAACGCTGACCTGAGGACGCAGACCATGTCAGGTCAGGACCGTCTTCTAGTTACTTCAACAATGTTTGAAAAATGCTGGAAATGAGGTGAGGGAACATCATGCTGGCTGCATGCTGAACTTCATGACATGCTGACATACGAGATGTATGAACGTGTCAACCCTACGTTCTGTCCTGGGCTCCAACTAGTTAAGAGCAACGTCAAGCTAAAAGTTCAGGGTTTTAGCTCAATGGCTAGTGGCCTCCATTCTCATTGGAGCCCAAAGCAGAACATTGGGTTGGCTGAACCAGGCTGGTTACATCTGGACTGCTGTTATTAGTGGACCTCTATCATGATTCTTTTTGTGGAGTCACCCTTTCCTCATCTCTAGGCTGTTTCCATGACGCAAAAAGACCTCAATGGTTCAAAGTTCAAACTGACAGGCTGAAATTAAAACTCCTCAGGAACTGGCACCCCACTGGCTTTAGCTGAGCAGATTCTTTCTCAGTGTTTGCGTTGTTCCGCAGGAGTCCACTTCCTCATGTGGACTTAGAGGACATCTCAGCTCACTTTTGTTTTTTTAAGGCAGCTACGTGTGGGAACAAAAAGCCGTTTTAGGAACTGCGTCAGGTTCCGTTGACCATCCTTCTCAGACATCTCACAAAGTTCTCGTCCAGGAAAGACCCAAAGAGAAACATCCTTTGGGCTCGACAAGCAGGGTCTGGACAGCATGGAAACACATGATGAGTACCTGGTCTACGTCTTGTGACCTTCTTGGGACCGTTTTTGTTCAGTCACATAAACCAGACTGGAAAAAAATAAACCTTCAAACACACACACCTTACTGACAAACACACTCCTGTGGAAAAATCATACATGTTATGTTTGTCCGTTTGTTTCTCTCCCTCACACACACACACACACACACACACGCACACACGCACACACACACAGAAAGTGCAGCTGGTTTAAAGACGTTGCACACATGAAATATTTACGACAAGACACAAACATGCCCAGTGAGTTTTGACCATTGGTAGAAACCTGAGGTAGGTTCTGTTTAATGCAGACACGCCACACACGGTAGATCCTGTGCATGATGGTGCCTGGCAGTGACACTGGTCTGAACCTAGACCACAAACTGAGACCTGGTGCACCTACTGAAGCAGGACTAAACCCAAACTTGGTCCATATGTGACAACAATATGCGGGCATCCATTCTGGAACTTAGAACTGGCAGTGTCCTCTGTGTGTATGTGTGTGTGTGTGTGTGTTTATGAGACGCAGGACGTCCAACATTTCCCATAATACACCCCCCACACTTTGGCACCAATCACGGAATAATCTTGTTCTCGCATGGTTCTTAAAAGGAGGACGAGGCAGGTCAGCAGACTCACCATCAAATGTGTTTTGGAGTTTCGGGTCACACGGTTGGCGTGCAGTGTGGAGCCGTCGCTGGTGTTGTTGGTCTCTCCATGTCCAGACGAGTCAGAGGTGCCAGCTGCTGTGCCAGCAATATGGCTCCGGTCGGGATCCGTGCCAGTATCCAGGGTTCTCCAAGGTTCTGCAGTGAGCATATAACTGTCGTCATCATTGTGCCAAGACCAGGTGGCATGCTTCCAGAACATGGCGGAACAAAGTGGTCGGGCTCAAAGAATGGTCGGATGTTCGTTTTCAGATTGTCTGATCATTTATGCTGAACCGTGATTGACAGTTGGTGTGACTCCGCCTCCTGCACTATTTCAGCTGTGGTAGGCTCCACCCCATGGCGACCCTGCACTCAAAAAGCACTCATGAAAAGGATGATGATGATGTCAGATGGATTATTTAAAAAATGTATATCTCCTTAATTGAGGATGTCAGGTGGCGGGGACCACGAGGAAGAAGGAGCAACCTTCACGCCACAAAACTCCTTCCTCTTCTTCTTCTGCTCATCCTTCTTGTTTGTCTTCAGCTGCTCGGCCAGGTCACTTTCATATCGCATCATGAAGTGATGTCACAAGTAGGAGGGGCGTTCACAGTGTGTGTGTGTGTCTGGTAGAGAAATAGGACAGAGGTGGGTCACATGGTTACCGTCAGTTTCTCATCTCCACGGCAACCTTGTGGACCCTTGGAATGGGGAGCACTTAAAATCTATTTCCATCACTGTGCTCCCATAACACAACATCTGTCTGTGTGTGTGTGTGTGTGAGAGCGAGAGAGAGTAAAGGGTGTTTGTCTGCAGGAAGGTGCATTGAGTGTTCTAGCTGAGAATGCTAATGTGTTAGCGTATTGACTGGGAGGGATGGTGACTAGAAGCATCCCGATGGGGTAAAGGACAAATAGGTCCAAACATGATGGAAGGTAATGATGTCATGCTCACTAGAGGACGTCTTCAAGGCTTTTCTCTTCTGTGAGGCCACCCTCAGGTGTTTGCTCTGCCCAAACTCCTCCCACAACTGAGGGAAGCAACCAGTGACAACCTGCATGTGTGTGGGTGAAGCAGGAAATCACCATCATTCACTCAGAATGCAGAATGTTCATCATTTGGTACTAACCTTTGATCTGGAAACAAGACCACACAGTGGTGTGTTACATACTGCTTTTTTAAACATCAACTGTGTGTTACAAAGTGTTATTACATACTCTTTTTACGCAGAAGTGTGTTACTATTTTTGTACATAATCGTGCATAGTGTTACAGTGTTTTTACTTAGTGGTGTTACATACTGTTTTTTTTTTTTTACACAGAATGGGTGT
Organism: Oostethus manadensis; assembly: GCA_024372805.1. Taxonomy (NCBI): domain Eukaryota; kingdom Metazoa; phylum Chordata; class Actinopteri; order Syngnathiformes; family Syngnathidae; genus Oostethus; species Oostethus manadensis. The sequence goes on along the minus strand of QODF01000080.1, from coordinate 980,990 downwards.
TACATACAATTTTTTTTTTTTACACAGAATGGGTGTTACATAGTTTTTTTTTTACACAGAATGGGTGTTACATACAGGTTTTTTTTTACACAGAATGGGTGTTACATACAGGTTTTTTTTTACACAGAATGGGTGTTACATACAGTTTTTTTTTTATTTACACAGAATGGGTGTTACATACTGTTTTTTTTTTACACAGATTGGGTGTTACATACAGTTTTTTTTTTTACACAGAATGGGTGTTACATACTGGTTTTTTTTACACAGATTGGGTGTTACATACAATTTTTTTTTTTTACACAGAATGGGTGTTACATACAGTTTTTTTTTTACACAGAATGGGTGTTACATACTGGTTTTTTTACACAGAATGGGTGTTACATACTGTATTTTTTTTTTTTTTTTTAAAAAAAATGGGTGTTCCATAGTGTTTTTTTTTACACGGAATGGGTGTTACATACTGTTTTTTTTTTAACAAGTGGAGGAGCTTAAGTACCTCTGGGTCTTAATGAGTGAGGGAAAGGCGGCTTGGTGTTGTTCCTACATGTCTTCATGCATTGTTTACTACATGTCCTCATGCTTTGTGTTCCTACATGTCCTCATGCATTGTGTTCCTACATGTCCTCATGCATTTTTTACTACATGTTCTCATGCATTGTGTACCTACATGTCCTCATGCTTTGTTTACTACATGTCCTCATGCATTGTGTTCACAAGTCCTCATGCATTGTGTTCCTACATGCCCTCATGCATTGTGTACCTACATTGTCCTCATGCTTTGTTTACTACATGTCCTCATGCATTGTCTACTACATGTCCTCATGCTTTGTTTACTACATGTCCTCATGCATTGTGTTCACAAGTCCTCATGCATTGTGTTCCTACATGTCCTCATGCATTGTTTACTACATTTCCTCATGCATTGTGTTCCTACATGTCCTCATGCATTGTTTACTACATGTCCTCATGCATTGTGTTCACAAGTCCTCATGCATTGTGTTCCTACATGTCCTCATGCATTGTTTACTACATTTCCTCATGCATTGTCTACTACATGTCCTCATGCATTGTGTACTACATGTCCTCATGCTTTGTTTACTACATGTCCTCATGCATTGTGTTCACAAGTCCTCATGCATTGTTTACTACATTTCCTCATGCATTGTGTTCCTACATGTCCTCATGCATTGTGTCCACATGTTAATGTGTTTGTAAATGTCCACACTTGTGTCTTGTGTGTCTAAAAAGGGGCAGGAAGTGAAGCATGTGACTCTAGGTGGTGTTAAGGAGGAGGATTAAAAGGTTTAAACGCTTGCCGTGTGATAAGTGGAATACCTTGACTTATTTGAAATGACCTGAAGTAAAATGTTTCTGTAAATGAATAAGATTAGATAAGATTTTTAAAGGTGATTGAAATGTTTTTATTGATGAGTTTTTTTTTATTAATGTTTATCCACCCATCCTTTATGCCACACAGGGTTGTGGGGGTATGCTGGAGCCTACCACAGCTGATTTTTGAAGGTGATTTATTGGAATGTGTGGAGAATCTGCCACACAATCAAGAGGTGGCAGAACCTGCATCAGAACCAGCCTCACGTGAAAACCCAGTGAAGGTAGAAGAGTTTGCCGCAGTCCTGGAAAAGTGTCTACTAGGCCCGAAAGATGGGAATACCTGAGGGACCTCAGCAATGTTGGAGTTCGGAAAGCAAACAAACAAGTCAACAGACTGGTTTGAAGCCTACGCTGAGGAGATGAGACCTGTAGCTGAATCAAAGAGGGCTGCGTTGTCCGCCTATAAAACCAGCTCCAGCGAACAGAACCTGCTGACCTTACGGGAAGCCAGCAGCAAACTCCAGCAGATTGTGTCCCAATGACTACTGGCTCCAGCTCTGCTCCAAAATCCAGGCAGCCAAGTCTATGGTCCAGCTGAAACGCCTTTGTGATCTCCTTTTTGAGGACGATGCAGAAATCACGACCCATACAGCGTAAAAGCCCCAAGTGAGGCCTTTGGTTTGACAACAGCCAGAAGAAAACGCAAGTCATGGAGTCTCCACCTGACATCAGACTCTTTGATCAAGCACTGGAAGTAGTCCATGACTTTGTGTACCTGAGCTCTACCATCTCTGACTCTCTATCTCAAGACCAGGGGCGCTCACACCTTTTCAGCTTGCGAGCTACTTTTAAAATGACCAAGTCAAAGTGATCTACCCGCTACAAAAATGTAAAACATTAATCCACAGACAGTTATTTTCATCCCGGAACGATGCTTCGGTGGCCGCTTTGGCCTTCGAAGTATGTTAGGTGCAAAAAGACTGCTGTCCGGAACACTGGGCTTTGAGTTCATTCACCTTTCTCTTTCTCGGCTCGCTTTTCGACGGGAAGTTGGTGTGGTACTTTCCATGAACAGTCCGAAAATGCCGCTCCACATTTCCCTTCTCTGGGACTGCGATGGTAGAGCGGCAGATGAGACAAACGCACTTAGAAAAGGACATAGTGCAAAAAAAGTAAAAATAGGACGTGATTCGCTTAGCACTGAGCGCGACTTGATTGGTCACCTGAATGGCAAAATTCACTTGTCATCTGATTGGCTGCCCTGTACATCAATCAAGTGACGGGATGGATGATCGGCTGATATTGTTTTAATGTCACGCCGCGATCGACGTAATGAGCACCCATGCTCTAGACAGAGAACCAGACAGGCGCATGGGCAAAGCCGCTGCCAAGTTGACACAAAGTCCATGTATGGTGGGCCTGGGTTGTGAGCACTCCCAGCATGTAGAGTCTGCTGAAGCAGAGGCGTCTGCGCTGCCTTGGTCATGTTCTGCGGATGGAGGACGGTAGAATCCCAAAGGACCTCCTCTTTGGAGATCTGACACAAGGAACCTGTTCCACAGGTAGACCCAAAGTCCACTTTAAGGATGTTTGCAAGAGGTACTTGAAAACCCTTGAAATTGAAACAGCTGGGAAACCGCTGCCTCTGAGCAACCAGCCTGGAGACAGGCAGTGAAACCGAGGCTGTCAAAATTTGAAGAGACCTTTGTTCGACAGTCCGAGGCAAAGAGACAAAGAAGAAAGACCTCAGACGCAGGCAGGCAGACCAGCAGCTACATTCAACTGTCCTGGATGTGTGAAAGACTGCCCCGCATCATTCCCGCCTCGGCCAGACCAACCACATGTCTTCAACCACAGACCTGGATGCCTAAGGAGGACCCAGCAGTTTGTTATGAATGACTTTTTTAAATATCCATCCATTCATCCACCCTTTATGCCACACAGGGTTGTGGGGTTATGCTGGAGCCTACCACAGCTGATTTTAAAAGGTGATTTATTGAAATGTATGAAAGTGTGCAAAAGTGAAACCTTTTTCTTCATTGCAAATATGCAGACTGATGGTCGTCTTCATCATTTTCCTTCTTGTCTTCTTTGTCTTTTTGTCTTTTCTGTCTTCTTGTTGTCTTCTTTGTCTCTTTTTTCTGATCTTCACTCTGAATCTACTTTCTCTAGCCACTCCTTGTTTTGGGCAATTCAGTTATTTCTGTCTACCCTTTCAAAAGAAAAGCCTTTTTTGTAGCATGCGTTTACCAACTTGAGATGACAAAGGAGCACGACAAACATTGGCCAAAAACGGAGGACATTTTCAGGACAGAACCAAGCAAACGTGGCGCACCAGGACACACACAATGTTGTACTTTTACTGTGAAAGGTCAGCACTCAAGATCCTGGTCCACTGACACTTGTGTTTGCAATGAAATGTTTCCATTGATTGCATTATTACTGGACTGTTACACCTGATTATTGTTCTTTCTGCCGTGATTTACATTATTATCAAATGATTACATTATTGTCAGTGCGATTGTTTGAAAACATGGTTTAATTATTATTATATGTATATTACAAGTGAGTCTTCTTTTCCTTTGGGCTTACCCCTTCAGGGGTCGCCACAGCGAATCAATTGCCTCCTTCTAACCCTGTCTTCTCTTGCGCCAACTACCTTCATGTCCTCTTTCACTACATCCATAAACCTCCTCTTTGCTCTTCCTCTAGAACCTCCTGCCTGGGAACTCAAAACTCATCATCCTTCTACCAATATATTCACTATCTCTCCTCTGGACATGTCCCAACCATCTCAGTCTGGCCTCTCTGACTTTATCTCCAAAACCTCTAACATGTGCTGTCCCTCTGATGTGCTCATTCCTGATCCTGTCCATCCTGGTCACACTCAAAGAGAACCTCAGCATCTTCATCCTAAACCACTGTCTCTAAACCAAACAACATGGCTGGTCTCACCACAGTTTTGTACACCTTTCCTTTCCTTTTAGCTGAAACTCTTCTATCACACATCACACCCGACACTTTTCTCCACCCATTCCAGCCTGCCTGCACACGCTTCTTCACCTCTTTTCCACACTCTCCATTGCTCTGGACTGTTGACCCTAAGTACTTAAAATCCTCCACCTTCTTTATCTCTTCTCCCTGTAACCTCACTCTTCCACTTGGGTCCCTCTCATTTACACACATGTACTCCGTCTTCATTCCTCTCCTTTCCAGGGCAAACCTCCACCCCTCAAGCTTCTCCTCCACCTGTTCCCTGCTCTCACTACATATCACAATGTCATCTGCAAACATCATAGTCCATGGAGATTCCTGTCTAACCTCGTCCGTCAGCCTGTCCATCACCATAGCAAACAAGAAGGGGCTCAGAGCTGATCCCTGATGGAGTCCCACCTTCACTCGGAACTCCTCTGTCACACCTGCAGCACACCTCACTACTGTCTTACAGTCCTCGTACATGTCCTGCACCGCTCTAACATACTTCTCTGCCACTCCAGACTTCCTCATACAATACCACAGTTCCTCTCTGGGCACCCTGTCATAAGCTTTCTCCAGATCTACAAAAACACAATGCAGCTCCCTCTGACCTTCCCTGTACTTCTCAATCAACATCCTCAAAGCAAATACTGCATCTGTTGTACTCTTTTTTGGCATAAAACCGTACTGCTGCTCACAAATGCTCACGTTTGCCCTTAGTCTAGCTTCAACTACTCTATCCCATAACTTCATTGTATGGCTCATCAGCTTTATTCCTCTGTAGTTGCCACAACTCTGCACATCTCCCTTGTTCCTAAAAATGGGCACCAGCACGCTTCTCCTCCATTCCTTAGGCATCTTCTCATTATCTAAGATCTTGTTAAACAACCCGGTCAGGAACTCTACTGCCACCTCTCCTAGACCCTTCCATACTTCCACAGGTATATCATCAGGACCGAGTGCCTTTCCATTCTTCATCCTCTTTAATGCCCTCCTCACTTCTTCCTTACTAATCTTTGCTACTTCCTGGTCCACAACAGTCACCTCTTCTACTTTTTGTTCTGTCTCATTTTCCTCCTTCATCAACTCTTCAAAGTACTCTTTCCATCTTCCCATGACACTACTGGCACCTGTCAATACCCTTCCATCCCTATCCTTCATCACCCTGACCTGCTGCACGTCCTTCCCATCTCTGTCCCTCTGCCTTGCCAACCTGTATAGATCTTTCTTTCCCTCCTTGCTGTCCAACCTAGCATACAAGTCATCATAAGCCCCTTGTTTGGCCTTTGCCACCTTTACTTTCACCTTACGCTGCATCTCTCTGTACTCCTGTCTAAAGTCTAGTCCTCTCAGTGTCCCACTTCTTCTTAGCTAACCTCTTACTCTGTATACACTCCTGCACCTCCTCATTCCACCACCAAGTCTCCTTATGTACTTTCCTTCCAGATGACACACCAAGTACTCTCCTACTTGTCTCTCTGATCACAGTAGCTGTAGTTGTCCAGTCATCTTGAAGGACTTCCTGGCCACCCATAACCTTTTTCAACTCCTTCCTAAAAATCACGCAACACTCCTTCTTTTTCAGCTTCCACCATTTCTTCCTCTGCTCTCCCTTTACCCTCTTCATCCTTCTCACCACTACAGTCATCCTACACACCACTATCCTATGCTGTCTGGCTACATTCTCACCTACCACTGCTTTGCAGTCACTGACCTCCTTCAGGTTACACCTTCTACACAAGATGTAGTCTACCTGTGTGCTCCTACCTCCACTCTTGTAGGTCACCCTATGTTCCTGTCTCTTCTGGAAGAAAGTATTCACTACAGCCATTCCCATCCTTTTTGCAAAGCTGACCACCATCTGTCCTTCTGCGTTCCTCTCCTGGATACCAAACTTGCCCATCACCTCCTCATCATCTCTGTTTCCTGCACCAACATGTCCATTGAAGTCCGCACCAATGACAACTCGGGGATGTTCTGCTTCACTTCATCCAGGTCGGACCAGAATTTATCTTTCTCCTCCATCTTACATCCTACCTGTGGAGCATACCCCACTAACAACATTGAACACCACACCTTTGATTTCTAGCTTTAGGCTCATCACTTTATCTGACACTCTTTTTACCTCCAGGAAGTTGCTAGCAAACTCCTCCTTCAAAATCCCCCCTACTCCATTTCTCTTCCTATCTACACCATGATAGAACAGCTTGAACCTTGCTCCTAAGCTTCTAGCCTTGCTACCGTTCCACCTGGTCTCCTGGACACACAATATGTCTTCCTTCCTCCTCTGCATCATGTCATCTAATTCTCTACCTTTTCCTGTCATAGTTCCAACATTCAAAGTCCCAACTCTTTGTTCTTGACTCTTAGTATTCCTCTTCTCTCTCCTCCTACGGACACACCTTCCTCCTCTCATACTCACTTCATAAGTGAGTGTGATTGTTTTAAAATATGATGATGATTATCACATGATGATTGTGGGTGTGAATACGGGTGCCATGGAAGTGTTGACTGTGACATCTTGCTGTTGTTAATCTGACACTCTCAAGTAAATCTGATCAGATTATCTCTCTCTCTCGCTCACCCAGGCAGCAGATGCCATGTCCGTCTGTTGCCATGACGATGTGACAAGCACTTTTCAATTGGACTCGTCCTTTTGGAGGCTGCTAGGTAAGTTGATCAATAATATTACCGTCATTTATCTTTGAGCATGTTTCACAGTGGGACAGAAATCCACTTGAGTTGAATTTTGTTTCAAAATGACTCAACTTGGTGCTTGTAACATACGAGTCAACATTGGGACTGGAAAAGAAACAACATTTTCCAACATGACGGCTGTGGCTCATGACTGTCGCCATGGAAACTACGTTTTTTCTTTGGAAAATTCAGAGACAGGAAACTAAACAGGACTGCAACGCGAAAGGGCAAAATATAATATTTACCCTCAGGACATCGAGAGGCTTGACAGGTACAGTGGAATCTCGGTTGACATCGTTAATCCCTTCCTAAGGTCCGACTTTCACCAACACCTAACAGGAAGAAATCATGTCAGACCAATTTCATCCATTCCAGAAAGACAAAAATAGTTTGACATGCAAAAAAAAAATGATTGGAAATGCATAGAAATACACAAACGATGGATGAAACGTACAAATGAATATTTAGGGTCACCTTTACCTTCATTGAAGACTTGGTCATTGACAAAGATGGCAATGAGCCAGCGAGATCCACTTTGTGTTTGGATGGAAAGCGAGACAAGACAGACTGACTGACCGACTTACTGACTGACTGACTGATTGATTGGTTGACTAATGGATTAACGGGTTGATTGATGGATTGTGTGCCGCCAGGATGATGCTGAACGACAGCTGGACCATCATGAACAACAGCAGCTCTGAGCTGGACAGCAAACGAGCGAACAAACACAAGGTAGCCAGCCACACAACAAATACAATACACATCACAGCATATCATAGCAATCCCCAAGTAGCACGCGTGATGATGTTGCCGACACAGCAAACAGTTCCAATTAAGTATATTCAAAAATCAAATATTTAGTCTCGTCTTTGGAAGTAGCAGGGTCAGCACTTGGACTTGGACCTGTACTTGGGAGTGTATCGTGCTAGTCAACGAGACACGGTCCTGAGAGCAAAAAGTTACCAAGAAGAAGCAAAGAGTTCATTTGCATTAATCTGCAGATTAAAGAACTTCTAATCTGTAAAGAACTTCTAATCTGTCGCGTCTGTTGCCATGGTAACGTCACGCTGCTAATGCCGAGACATTTTAGTGCGAGATATTAATACTAGAAGTAAAGATTCTGTCACCATTGAGATACTTTTTATGTTTGTCTTTGTACTCAGAAATGCTGCAACTTCTTCCTATTGGCCATCATTGCGGTTGCCACGGTAACAGTCATCACCGCAACAGTCACCATCATCCATGTCTACCAGTACCCTCTGCCTTTCCTAAACAGGTAGACGTACACAAAACAATAGTTGTTTGACAATACCAACACATCAGGGATGACTTGCTTTTGTGTAATTAACAGTAATAACATATTTACAAGACCTCCATTGACCCTGGTACATATACTGTACACACATACAATAAGTACACCAGTACCCTCTGCCCTTCATAAACAGGTACAATGTACCCACTAACACAAATTGCCAGGGGTTTGGGACATTTCAGGATGACGCTAAAATGCACCATAACCTTAATTGAAGTAGTTCACATTGGAATGAATTAACATTTTTAAAGAAAATGGTAATGAATGAAATGCAATCATTGAAATCCTTCAATATTGATAATAATATTCAGAATAATAATTACATCACCGGGTACTCCGGTTTCCTCCCACATTCCAAAAACATGCATGTTAGGTTAATTGGCGACTCTAAGTTGTCCATTAGAGTGTGAATGTTTGTTTGTCTATATGTGCCCTGCGATTGGCTGGCGACCAGTCCAGGGTGTACCCCGCCTCCCGCCCAAACTCAGCTGGGATAGGCTCCAGCATACCCGCGACCCTAATGAGGATAAGCGGTATAGAAAATGGATGGATGACAAATTATTAAATAAATGAAACTGGAGTGACCCCACCGCGCTTACCGAAGGGAGCCGCAACAAGGAGCCTGAAGACCCGCACGTGTCTCCAGAGCCGTGGATTGCCGACCCCTGTTCTAGAAGTTGCCGATTTTGAGTCTACATGAGCCGCAACCAATCGGAGTTAACAATGAGGATTTGCGTGAGATCGACAGGCGGATCGGTGCAGCGTCTGCAGTAATGCGGTCGCTGTACCGGACCGTCGTGGTGAAGAGAGAGCTGAGCCGGAAGGCAAAGCTCTCTGTTTATCGATCAATTTACGTTCCCACCCTCACTTATGGTCATGAGTTATGGTTCATGACCGAAAGAACGAGATTGCGTATACAAGCGGCGGAAATGAGTTTCCTCCGTAGGGTGGCTGGACTCACCCTAAGAGATAGGGTGAGGAGCTCGGCCATCCGGGAGGAGCTCAGAGTAGAGCCGCTGCTCCTTCATATCGATAGGATCTAGTTGAGGTGTCTTGGGCATCTTGTCTGGATGCCTCCCGGGCGCCTTCCTGGTGAGGTGTTTCGGGCATGCCCAGTCGGGAGAAGGCCCCCGGGAAGACCTAGGACACGCTGGAGGGACTACGTCTCACAGCTGGCCTGGGAACGCCTTGGTGTCCTCCCGATGGAGCTGGAAGAGATCGCTGGGGACCGGGAAGTCTGGACTTCCCTACTGAAGCTGCTGCCCCCGTGGCCCGGACCCGGATAAGTGGAGGAAATTGGATGGATGGATTTGCTTTACAATGACCTCACTGTGGCCAGATCTGCAGCCCCAGAAAAGGGAGCTACTCCATACTTAACCGCATGTATGAGTGTATATGATGTATCTGGTATAAAGTATAAATGATACAGTATACTGTACATATATGGAGTCGTGTTTAAACATGGAATATTGGATTCTAACAGGGGCGGGGGATCCTCCACTTCACCTGTCATTTCCACCAATCCCCAAGACTCTGGTGCCTTGGTGACGGTGTCATGTGCTGGAGATGGTGAACCAATCAGCATCTTCCTGGACCCCAACTGTCCTGACAACAGTCAGAACTTTGAGCGCTGGGAAGCCCTGCAGAGCTCCCTGATAAGAGCGCTGACGACACGCAGTGCTGATGACTGGCAGGAGAGGGGATTGGTCCAAAAACTGACCGAGGAGCTGAAGGTAATGGCAGGCCACGCTCATAACTTGAGACTAGAGGCCGAGACGCTAAAAAGAGGTCAGGAACTCGTGGACCAGCGGCTGGAGAGATTGCAGAGCGAGCAGAACCGCATCATTCAGGTGAATGTGGACTCAGATGGACGAAAAAAGATAATAATAAATGAAATTAAATTCAAGTCTACCTGTGCAGGTGCTGTCAGACGAGCACTCAGGTGTGCTCAAGCTAACGTCCAGCTTCAGTGATTCCCTCTTCAACCTTCAGAGGGAGACACAGAGTCTCAGCAGACTTCACAGAGACAAAGACTTTGGTACTTGCTTCCATTTCTGCGTTCTACAGAGACGCTTTCTGCTCGGTCATTTAGAACAAAACAAAAACAGCTGATGAGGATGGTTGTCTATGATGGTTCCCCGCAGCTCGCACACCCAAGGACTGCAGCGACATCATGGCAGCGGGACACCCCCAAGATGGCGTTTATTCTATCTTTCCTGTCCACAAACCCGACGGCTTCACGGTGTACTGCGACATGAGCACGGACGGAGGCGGATGGACTGTACGTGCACGTGCACGTACACACTCAAGCGCTGGTTTGGCTGCAGGACCTCCCATTAGCCCTTAAAGAGCGGCAACGTTTCAACTCAAACTTCTTCTATTTGGTGCAAAGGCAGCAGATGGAATTTGAGAAAGTTGCAAGAGTAACACAGAGCCAGCAGCAAAGCAACTATCACTTACATAAAACACAAAATCATTTCTTTGTGACAGGATTAGCCTGATAACAAACCCTGTTGGTCTTCTATGACAGCAGCTTCCCCCTCAGAATAAAAACACTTTCATATATTTCTGATTGCAACCCACCGGTTGAGAATGATTGGAAAGTCGAGTTCATGACGGTAGTTCTACTTCACAACCATGCTCATGCCAGCAGCATGGAGAGAAAGTCCTGGTCCCGCCAGCTCTTCCAAAAGTTCTTTGTGTGTGTGTGCAGGTGATCCAGAGAAGAGAAGATGGCTCAGTGAATTTCTTTCGTGGTTGGGACGCGTATCGAGACGGCTTTGGTAAAACTACAGGAGAGCACTGGCTAGGTCGGAAACACTCTCGCGCACACACACTTGGTATGACAAAGACAACGTGGGGTTTTTTACCGGCTGGTCGTCTGTGTGTGCTTGTGTGTGTTCAGGACTCCAGAGCATCTACGCTCTGACTAGGTCAGGCGGTTACGAGTTGCGTATCGACATGGCCGACTTTGACAACGCCACAGCCTTTGCTCATTATGAGGAATTCTCTGTGGGAAGAGACTCAGTTAACCCTGAAGAGGACGGGTACCCGCTGACTGTGGAGCAGTACTCAGGGACTGCAGGTAGACCAGAACGAGGGACCAGATACAAAGTGCTGTACAGTGCATACAGAATAAAAGACTAGCTAAAAACATACTACAACAATAAAAACAATAGAATCATTAATGAAACAATAAAAACTGTACCTCACAATAAAACAGGTGCAGACTCTTAGACTGGGTTAAAAGCCAAGAAGTCAAAATGAGTTTTAGGAAGAGTTTTAAAAGTGGACAGTGATTAGGCTTGACGGATGTGCAGGGGCAGCACGTTCCACGGTTTAGGTGCTGCTGCATAAAAGGCTCGACCCGCTCCCCTCTGCAATTTAGCTTACACTTCGGTGCCTCGAGGAGAAACTGGCCAGCTGACCTGAGGCACCGAGTGGGAGCAAATGGGGAGAGCAGTTCATTAGGATAAGGGGAGACGAGACCATTCAAAGATTTAAAAACAAATAAAAGAATCTTAAAACGGACTCTAAAATGCCCGGGCAGCCAGTGGAGGGATGCTAAAATAGGAGTTATGTGATCCCTCTTGCACGCTCCAACCAAGAGACGAGCTGCAGCATTTTGAACAAGTTGGAAACGTGCAAGGGAGGACTGACTGACTCCGGTGCCTCATGTGAAAAAAGCCGGTGCTGGACACTGCACTGGTTTACCGATCCAGCTTAAGACCAGGGCCGCACGGTGGATAAGTGGTTAGCACGTTGGCCACACAGTCAGGAGATCTGGAAGACCAGGGTTCAAATCTCCGTTGGGCATCTCTGTGTGGAGTTTGCATGTTCTCCCCGTGCGTGTTTGGGTTTTCTCCGGGTCCGCTTTCCTCCCACATTCCAAAAACATGCATGTTAGCTTCATTGGCCGCTCTAAATCGTCCATTAGAGTGTGAATGTTTGTTTGTCTATATGTGCCCTGTGATTGGCTGGCGACCAGTCCAGGGTGTACCCCGCCTCTCGCCCAAAGTCTGCTGGGATAGGCTCCAGCATCCCCGTGACCCTAATGGGGATAAGCGTAGAGAGAGAATGAATGAACTTAAAATCACTGTCCATTTTAAAACCCAAGTTAGAGACCACAGACTTTTTTAGTGATGCTAAGGGGCCCAAATCAAAAGGGCAGTTTCTACTGGTACTACCTGGTACTACCTGGTCCAAACACAATAACTTCTGCTTTTTTCTCATTAAAATTGAGAAAGCTAATTGACATCCAGTCTTTAACTTCAGCAAGGCAGGACAGAGGTGAATTGATTGACCAGGTACTACCCTTTTCCAGCGGCATGTAGACCTGTGTGTCATCGGCATAGCAGTGAAAGGATATGTCATGCTTTCTGAAAATGGAGCCCAGGGGTAACAGATAAAGTGAAAATAACAAAGGACCCAAGATAGAACCCTGTGGGACACCATAGGGAAGTGGAGCTGGGTTGGACTCGTAGTCTCCAATATTCACAGCTATCGTTCTGTCCGTTAGCCAAGATCTGATCCATTTTAGTACAGTACCATGAAACCCTGCAAATTTATGTAGCCGATGTATTAAAATATTCTGGTCAACTGTGTCAAACGCTGCCGTAAGGTCCAACATGACAAGAATCATATGATCACCAGAGTCTGTGGCCATGAGGAACAACAAACACAACTTTTTGTGTCGTCCAGGTGATTCTCTTCTGAAGCATTCTGGGATGCAGTTCACAACCAAAGATCGGGACCAGGACCAATCAGAAAACAACTGTGCTACTTACTACCAGGGGGCTTGGTGGTACCGCAACTGTCATACATCCAACCTGAATGGGCAGTACCTGAAAGGAGGTCACGCCTCTTATGCCGATGGCGTGGAGTGGTCCAGTTGGACGGGCTGGCAGTACTCGCTGAGGTTCACTGAGATGAAGATACGGCCCAAGCATAAACGTAACCTTTGATGTACCCTAATTAACCTTTGACCCCATTCACCTCGCCTGACAACCCCCCCCCCCCCACACACACACACACGCAGGAAAGTCAAAGTGCTTTACAGGTCAGCTAAATGAGTCATGCAATCATGCTATTTATTTACAAGTTAGGAAACGTACAAAAAGCTTGAATTCCTCCGCCATTAATAACATACTTAGCTCATCATGTTATTGCAGAGCCAGCCGGCCCATTAGGCAATACAAGCAGATGCCAAGGGCACCGTGGCCTCCAGGGGGCGACAAAAAAATCAAGAAACAATTCACATTCAATAAAATTTTAAAATAATTATGAATTAGATAGATATATGCTTTATCTATATGAACTCTTAGATGAAATCTTAGATTGATTCAAATGTAAAGCAATTCCCAGTCCATGTATGACCAATAATAACATCTTTTTTTTTAAGTATTGGTATTTTATCTTTTGTGTACTTATTTTATATTTGTTTTTCTATCTACTCCTTGCATAGTGTGTGTAGTTTATATAGAGTAAATTAATTATTATTGCTTACAGATTTGGTATTTTGTGGTAAGGTATTTATATTTCAGCATTTTTTTATTCGTAATTTGTTAAGCATGTAAATTGAGTATTTATTAATGAATAAATGGTTTAGTGGTTGCCAGTATGCCATTTCCTTGTCGTTTCTGCCAGTGATGGTTCGCGCTGCTTTTGTTTTTACTGTGCCACAAGAATATATATATATATATATATATATTTATATACAGTGAGGGAGAAAAGTATTTGAACCCCCAGCTGATTTGGAAGTTTGCCACTAAGAAAGAAACGATCAGTCCATAATTTCAATGGTAGCTTTATTTGAACAACAAAAAAATCCAGAAAAATGCGTTTCAAAAAGAGTTATAAATTAATTTGCATTTCCACGAAGGAAATAAATATTCGATCCCTTTGAAAAAGGTGCTTCAGTACAAAACCTTTGTTGGCAATCACAGAGGTCAGTCGTTTGTTGTAGTTGGCCACATCTCAGGGGGGATATTGGCCCCCTCCTCTTTGCAGATCCTCTCCAAGTCATTCATGTTTCGTGGCTGATGTTTGGCAACTCCAACCTCCAGCTCCCTCCACAGATTTTCTATGGGAATAAGTTCTGGAGACTGACTAGGCCACTCCATGACCCTAATATGCTTCTTCCTGAGCCAATCTTTTGTTGCCTTGGCCGTGTGTTTTGGATCATTGTCATGCTGGAATACCCAACCACCACCCATCTCACCCAACACTTGACGGTACATGGCCCCATCCATCCTCCCTTTGATGCGCTGCAATTGTCCTGTCCGCTTGGCAGAAAAACACCCCCAAAGCATAATGTTTCCACCTCCATATTTGACGGTGGGGACTGTGTTTTTGGACTCATAGGCAGCATTCCTCCTCCTCCAAACACGGCGAGTTGAGTTGATGCCATCCATCCATCCATCCATCCATCCATTTTCCTCCGCTTATCCGGGTCGCGGGGGCAGCAGCTTCAGTAGGGAAGTCCAGACTTCCTGATTCCCAGCAACCTCTTCCAGCTCCATCGGGAGGACGCCAAGGCGTTCCCAGGCCAGCTGTGAGCCATAGTCCCTCCAGCGTGTCCTAGGTCTTCCCGGGGGCCTTCTCCCGGCTGGGCATGCCTGAAACACCTCACCAGGGAGGTGCCCTGGAGGCATCCGGACTAGATGCCCGAGCCACCTCAACTGGCTCCTCTCGATGTGAAGGAGCAGCGGCTCCACTCTGAACTCCTCCCGGATGGCCGAGCTCCTCACCCTATCTCTTAGGGTGAGTCCAGCCACCCTACGGAGGAAACTCATTTCCGCCGCTTGTATCCGCGATCTCATTCTTTCAGTCATGACCCATAACTCATGACCATAGGTGAGGGTGGGAACGTAGATTGATCGATAAACAAAGAGCTTTGCCTTCCGCCTCAGCTCTCTCGTCACCACGACGGTCCTGTACAGCGACCGCATTACTGCGGACGCTGCACCGGTCCTTCTGTCGATCTCACGCTCCAAGCTTCCCTCACTCGTGAACAAGAACCCGAGATACTTGAACTCCTCCACCAGAGGCAAGACCTCACTCCCAACCCGGAGGGCACAGTCCACCCGTTTCCGACTGAGAACCATGGCCTCGGATTTGGAGGTGCTGAGTCTCATCCCAGAAGCTTCACACTCAGCTGCAAACCGCTCCAGTAAACGCTGAAGGTCACAGCCTGATGAGGCCATAAGGACCACATCGTCTGCAAATAGCAGAGACGAGATCCTAAGGTCACCAAGCTGGACTCCCTCAACACCTTGACTGCGCCTAGAAATTCTGTCCATGAAGATTATGAACAGAATCGGTGACAAAGGGCAGCCTTGGCGGAGGCCAACGTTCACCGGAAACAAGCTCGACTTACTGCTGGCAATGCGAACCAGGCTCCTGCTTCGATTGTACAAGGACCGAATGGCACGTAGAAGCGGACCATCAATCCCGTACTCCCGGAGCACCCCCCACAGGACACCACGAGGGACACGGTCGAATGCCTTTTCCAGGTC
>QODF01000080.1:945539-959059 GCA_024372805.1 Oostethus manadensis | reverse complement strand
ATATATATATATATATATATATATATATATTTATACATATACACATACACACACACACATATATATGTATTTATGTTTTGCACTGTATTGTGGCGGTTTCTATTTTTTTTTTACATAGAAAAGTCGCGCGTCTAGACGACGTGATGACGTCGGTGACGGCAGCTCATGCAAATAAGGGAAAACCAATGCGTGATTGGCGGGAAAGGCCAAAAATGGCGCTGGTGGAAGTCTGAAGTGACACCGTCGAACAGCGCCGAGAAGA
Source organism: Oostethus manadensis (assembly GCA_024372805.1). Classification (NCBI taxonomy): domain Eukaryota; kingdom Metazoa; phylum Chordata; class Actinopteri; order Syngnathiformes; family Syngnathidae; genus Oostethus; species Oostethus manadensis. The sequence continues at coordinate 958,797 of QODF01000080.1, read as the reverse complement.
CCCGCTAACACCGCCTGCAAGTGCGCAAGGACGAGGACGAAGGCGCCGCATCCAACACTGAAGGTAACTCTTTTTTTACGGAAACACTTTTTTGTCATCTTGTCGCCATTAGAACATATTCCTGCTATTGATATCCGACAGACAGCAGCTTTGGGTCACAGAAACGTCTCACTTTAGTCTGTGCTTTATTAGTTCACTAACTAACAAACAAACTAACAAGCTAACTAGCTAGCTAGCTAACCAACCAACTAACTAACTAACTAACTAACTAACTAACCACGGGTGTCCGTTCGAGGGATGAGGCACAGCGCATGCGCAGACTTGTCAGCATCCAAGATGGGTCAGAAGTTTCATTTTTGCTCGTTCGAACTATTCCGATGTCTTCTCATCGGCCAAATTGATAAATTTTACATGTCAATAACTATAATAATAATGCAAATGATATTTTGATTTATAAACGGAAGGATGCTTCCTACATTGTAGTTGCTGACATTTTCCCACATATTATAATTCACATTATAATGCTGTGGTGCTTGTCTTTCTTCGTGAGATGTTTGAGGACCTGTTTGAGAGCTCCTGCGTTCTTCAGCCTCACGCGCCTCTGCTGAGTGGGGCGCCGTGGGGGCGTGGCTTGCTGGAGGAGGACAGCCTGAGCGTGGGACAGTTTGTTCTGTGTCATTGGTCAGATGGACTCTACTACCTCGGCAAGATACTGAGGGTACGGTGTACTCATCCAAGTCCTGTATTTCTTCCCCAGAGAAGGGAAACGTGTGTGGCGTTTTACATTCCAACCACAAGGTGGCGATAGAGTTTCTGTTTCCAATAACGGTTAAATACCTCATGGGGGTCATTAGATTTTTCCCCCTGAAATGTTCCACTTATAAAAAGTTTATCTTTTTATTCATGAACAGGTCAGCCTCCCCAGACAAAGCTGCTTCGTCACATTTGAGGACAACTCCAAGTTTTGGGTCTTGTGGAAGGACATCCAGCATGGTGAGGAAGAGACACAACCAGTTCGGTTTTCCATACCTCTGTGTTGCTTTGATGCGTTGACCAATTGCGTTGCAGCTGGTGTGCCAGGGGAGGAGCCTCGTTGCTCCATGTGTCAGGAGGCAGGTCTAAACTCTGCTAGTCAAAGCAACCAAATCCTCATTTGTGGAAAGTGTGGCATCGGTGAGTCAAGATAAAACTATTCAAATAATCAAATAAACAGCTGTGATGACATCACCTCTGTGCCTGTGGTGTCAGGCTTCCACCAAGAGTGCCATGTTCCTCCCGTAGAGGGCAGTAGTGACGGTCCCTGGTTCTGTAGACGTTGTGTCTTCGCCCTAGCTGTCAGGGTATACACACACACACACACACCTTCATGTAGATATTTTGGAGCAAGAAGTATAACCCTAACTGTGTGTACCCCTGTCCCCACAGAAAGGGGGCGCTCTAAAGAAAGGGCCTATAGCCAAAGCTCTGTCAGCCATGAAGCAGGTTCTGTCGTACAATCTCGATGCTCTGGACTGGGACTCTCAGCATCGGACCAATCAGCAACAGTGTTACTGCTACTGTGGAGGACCGGGAGAGTAAGACGAACTTCACGCAAAAATACATACGCATACAGTTTAACATTGTGTGTGTGTGTGTCTGTCTAGGTGGTATCTGAAGATGCTTCAGTGTTTCCAGTGTCAGCAGTGGTTCCATGAAGCATGCACGCAATGTCTGCAGGACAGCATGATGTTTGGAGACAGGTGACATCACAGCTCCTTGCTGACCTTCTCTCCTGGTTTAGTGGTGACTTGTATGTCCTGTTCAGGTTTTACTTCTTCCTGTGTTCCGTCTGCAACAAAGGATCGGAGTACGTCCGACGTTTAGCTCTTCGCTGGGTGGATGTGGTCCACCTGGTTCTTTACAACCTGTCGCTTAGCAGCAAGAAAAAATACTTTGAACTAGATGAAATCCTGTCTTTTGTGTCTTCTAACTGGGAGCATTTGCAACTGGGAAAGGTACCAAATGAAAGCAGAGCTGGAATGATTGGGAATTTGTTGCAAGCCATTCAATGTCTGATGTCTTGTTTAGTTGGCAAACACTCCTCCGACAGACAGAGGGCAGCACCTGCTGGATGTCCTCAACAAATACAAGAGCAAGTAAGTGTGTGTGTGCGTGTACAGATCGTGTGTGTGCGTGTGTACTGATCGTGTGTGCGTGCGTGTGCTCAGGTTTCTGTGCGGAAAGGAGATCAAGAAAAGGAAGTGCATATTTCGTCTGAGAACGCGTGTCCCCCCCACACCCTCTTCAAGACTACTCCCTGAGCGTGCTCACTATGAAGGGGGTCGTGGCTGTAAGAAAAGTGTTGGCAGGATGAGGTGCAAATTCAGCTCTGATCAGCATTCTAACTGCTTGTTACTTTAGTCCTTTTGTGCAAATTACATCAATTGTTTCATTGTTGTCTGTGTGCGCACAGTGCTTCATCAGAGAGGAGGAAGAGGAAGTCCAAGTGGTTGTTGGAAGATGCCATCCCCAATGTAAGAACATCATTTACCCACATATAAATGATATGTACTGTAAATATAATTCCATTTCCCAAATATAAGTCAATATAAATAAGAAATTCAATAATACTATATACTGCTCGGGCCGCACGGTGTCTGAATGGGTAGCATGTTGGCCTCACAGTCAGGAGGTTCTGTGTTCGAATCTCCGTTGGGCATCCTGTGTGGAGTTTGCATGTTCTCCCTGTGCGTGTGTGGCTTTTCTCCTGGTACTCCGCTTTCCTCCCTCATTCCAAAAACATGCATGTTAGGTTAATTGGCGACTCTAAATTATCCATAGGTATGAATGTGAGTGTAAAAGGTTGTATGTCTTTGTTTGTCTATATGTGCCCTGCGATTGACTGGCGACCAGTCCAGGGTGTACCCCGCCTCCCACCCAAAGTCAGGTGGGATAGGCTCCAGCATACCCACGACCCTAATGAGGATAAGCGGTATAGAAAATGAATGAATGAATATACACTGCTCAGAAAATTAGCAAACAGTTTTTAATCAGAGTATAGTAACCTATCAGTCAAACGTCTAGAATATTAATGCGGTCAGCTAAGTAGCAGAGGGGGTTGTTAATCAGTTTCAGCTGCTTTGTTGTTAATTACATCAAGAACAGGTGCATCAGAGGGGCAACAATGAGACAGACCCCAAAACAGGAATGGTTTTTCAGGTTGAAGCCACTGACTCCTCATTTCTTTTGGCTGATTTTTTACTGACTGACTTTCTACTGCTGTATTGTGTGTGTGTGTGTGTGTAGATATGTATGAATATGTGTACATATATACACACACTTGTGAATATATGCAACTTCCAAAAAGTTCAAAAGTTGAACTTTTTGGAAGTTGCATATATTTGTCTCGTCAGTCCACAAGATATTTTCCCGAAAGTCTTGGCAGTCATCTTTTTGTGTTCAATTATGTTATCTTTGACTAATTATTTTTTATGAGCAGAAATATTTAGGTGTGACAAAAAGTCAGGAAGGGGGCAAATAGTTTTTCACACCACTGTGCACCACATTAGCAAATTAGCTGCAGAGTTTAATGTATGAAAAAAGTAGTGGCTTAAACACCTCAAGTGATGCTATATACTGTATACATGTGTGTATATCACATTTTTACTTGTGTATAGAACGAGCTGACGTGCAGTTGGATGTGTCATCACCACATGGCCAGCATCTTTGACTTCACCCTGGATGAACTACACAAGCTCAGGAGGTCACAAGTGACACACAGTACATCAGCATAGTAACGAATGTCATACTCTATGGTAATGTCATCTTTCAGTGGGACGTTGGGTGTTGACCAGGAATCCACTGATGTTTCCACATCTGGTTCTATTACCACCAGTAGCTCCTACCAGCCAGTCAGGTACAATTCTGATTTGGCTGCTCTGTCACTCGATGTATCCTTAAGCAAGATACCAAACTGCCCCAAATAAGGACGTGTGTGTGTGTGTGTATGATGTTATAAGGTTTTAGAGAAGATGACACACATTTCTCATCATCAGTGGATTTTAAAAAATTTAAACTCAAATCTCGTAGGCCAGATGTGGGCACTTTATGCGGCGTGAGAAAGCCTGGGAATAATGTGTGTATTCTACCCAACAGTACTGTCACATTCAAATTGCAAACACAGTGGCATAAGAAGTATATTAGTCAACGAAGGTGCGTGCATGGATTTTTATGATCTATTTCATTCTGTTTTTTTGTTTGATCACAGCAAACTCATCCATTCATTTTCTATACCGCTTATCCTCATTAGGGTCACGGGTATGCTGTAGCCTATTCCAGCTGATTTTGGGCGGCACAAGCAATCATTCACACTCCCATTCATATCTGTGGAAAATTTAGGGATGGCATTTAAGCCAACATGCATGTTTTTGGAATGTGGGAGAAAACCCACCCACCCACGCACGCCAGCACGGGGAGAACATGCAAACTCCACACATGGCCAACAGAGATTCAAACCCTGATCTCCTCACTGTGAGGCCAACATGCTACCCACTCATCCACCATGCGGCCATCACAGCAAACTTTTGACAGCAAAAATGCGGTGACGATGATATCGCTGTATGATCAAGTACTTGGTGGAAAGGAAATCATGTTGTGCTCGAGCCCCAAATGAGAATTTTATCAATCAATTTGTCAGTACAATTATTTTTTTCTTTTAAGGATGCATTCTGAAAGTAGAAAGCCCTCAGTGGAGCGGAATCCCCTGCCAAAGTGGAAAGATTGTGGTCTGAATATCATGGTGAAGAATTCCTAGCAAAGAGCAGCTTCAGATTGTATTGTGTATAAGTAATGGAGAAGGGCCATCACTTCCTAATACTGCACTATTTGGAGGGTTATTGGCACTCCTTTTTCTTCATGAAATGGTAGGGGTAGCTTTTGACTTGCTGACCTTTGAACCCTGTGTCCGCAGGCCAAAGGCGGGCAGCAGGAAGAGGAAGTTGCCTAGCTACACCAATAACCAATGGATCAATCACAACGAGGCAGGGGAGGATCTTGGAGAGGAAGAGCCTTCTGGAATGGATGGCACCCCCTATCCTGTTGACTCCTCCCCCTTTTTGTCAGACCCTCCTGACTCCTCCCATCTGCATTCCTCCATCTCGTCATATTTCAGTGCCTCATGCCGACTGATGGGTGGTGAGCGGTATCAGGTGTTGGCTCGCCGCATCACTGCTGAGGGGGTGGTCCAGTACCTGCTGCAGTGGGAGAGGGCAACACCTTATTAGAAGATGGATTCCCAGGATGCATTGTATGACGGTTTGGTCACATTGATTATCTATGCAAAGGCTGATCATTGATCAATGGAGGGTGATGGATTAGCATGACTGCTACAATCAGTAGACACATAGATATAATATTGTATTTGTTATGTGCCAGCATGTCATTGCTTTTAGTGGCTGATGCCAACTGTCTACCAGACATGAAACTTTCCTTCTCTCCTCCTCTTGGCCTGTGTGACAGGTGTGCTCGTTGTTTGGGCTCATCGGCTGACCAATCAGCAATGAGATTATGCTTCTATGAAGACATTTGTCTGCTGCGTTTGGAACGGTGCAACTAGCGTGAATGTTTTGTCTTTTTTGTCGCCGGTTTGAAAGTTGCGCTGCTTTTCGACACGTTCATCAATAAAAAAGGACAAACATTTTAAATGTGTGTGTGTGTAAGAGTGTGTGTGTGTGTGTGTCATGCACAGTGAGAGTAAGGGGTAATCTGTTAATATTATTAAGGTGTTTGGAACAGTTAAGTCAGTGCGACTCTTTACATGTAGCTCTTCTCGAATTTCCTGTGGACGGACTGACAGGTGTGTGTGGTCTGTGTGTCTATGTGTTAATCTATGTTCATGCATGTCTACTTATGTGTTTAGTGTGTGTGGCTACATGTGTCTATGTAATATGTGTGTTCGTGTACAGTAGTGTGGACAATAATAGTGCAATTAGACTAACCAGAGTACTGTTATTAGTGTATTTTTATTGCTACATGGCAAACAAGTTACGAGTGGGTGCAGTCATTTCTCAGAAAACAAACACGACGCAGCCTTCTGTGCAAATGTACGGTTTGTTGAAAAGGGTGTTCAGTCAGTGATCAGTTGGACCACATGTGTCAAACTCGTGCCCTGAAGGTGCAGAGACACTGCAGGTTTTCTCACCAACCGGTGTCTCCAGCAGGTGATTTAAACTGATGCGCTCCTTCCCTCAAATTGAAGGCGGTTGCTCATTAAAATCACCTACTTTTGTGACCGGCTTCTTGGCAGGAGATTGACACTCCTGAGTTAGACAGATGTCTGTGTGAAGCTGATCTATTTACAAAAATACCCTGCAAAGTCTCCCTGTTAAAAAAGGCTTGTGCAGAAGAGGTTACAGTTTGCCAAAGAGCACATCAATTGGCTTAAAGAGGGCTGGAGGAACATTTTGTGGACTAATGAGGGTAAAATTGTTCTTTTTGGGTCCAAGGGCTGCAGGCAAACTCTGAATTGAAGCCCCAGTACACAGTGAAGCATCATGATATGGGCATGTTTCTCCTTGGGCCTATTTATCCTGTAGCAGGGATCATGGATGAGTTTGCATATGTCCAAATGTTGCCTTATGCTGAAGAGGACACGCCCTTGAAATGGCTGTTTCAACAAGACAATCACCCCAAACACACTAGGAAACCAGCAACATCTTATGTTATGGAGAGGACAGCCCAATCCCCGGACCTTCATCCGATGGAGAACTTGTGGAGTGACATCAAAAATGCTGTTTCTGAAGCAAAACCAAGAAATGTGCATGAATGGTGAAATGTTGACAGATGTGAAACAGTTATAAAAAACTATTAGTTTAGTCATTCACAGTATTGCCAAATCCTACAAACAAAAACGTTTGTACGAAATGGTTTTGAGTTTGTAAGCTAATTTCAATTAATTGGCTGATTGCACAGCCCTAAGAGCGTGCATATCATGAATGCTGGGTCTTGTTTTCTGAGAATCTACTGCACCTGCTGGTAACTTGTTTGCCATGTAGCAATAAAAATATACTAATAAGAGAGATTGATCTGGTTGGTCACATTGCACTGCTATTATTTTCAGCACTACTGTATGCTTACGTGCGTGTTCGGTGTGTGTGTGTGCACACGTCTGGGGCAAGAAGAACATGGCAAGAATGCAATCCTTGCATGCGTGTGTCTTGCAGCTGTGCTCTTCTTGCCATGGAGTCGCTGGTCAAACATCTGTCCAGATGCCAACATCTTGGCTGGATGAAAGTGATTGGTGAGTTAATGACTGACAGTTGGATACTGTACAATGACAAGCATGATGTTTGTAGATCAAGCCTGGAAGTACAAAACGTGGAGTAATGAATGTGCAGTAGAACCTTTGCCTTCCAGACAAACTGTACTGAGATTACTGTAGTTAGTTTCGTGAAAGGAATTGTTTGAATGACCGTTTGAACATTTTCAATTGGCTAGTTCAATTTCAAAAGAAGCATCAAAGTGCAGCGTGATTGATGTGTTTGATAAGATAAAATACAACTTTTCTGTTGTTCTAGAGTCAACAAGGTTGGCTGGTGTTAGATAAAAGCCAGAAATGCACATGCAGTTCAACTTGGTGTACACCTGCGAGGCTAGTCTTCATAGAAACTGACTTTGTAGTGTGCATTGTGTTCTTGCGCTATTGGTGTCTGTGTATTGTTGCCTGAGCCAGATTGGACCGGGGTGATTATATTGTCATTAGCCAAAACCAGGACACAGTAGCAAGCAATAAGATGCTCAAAGATGCCTTATTGTTTCTTACATTTGAAGTAGGCCTCCTCTGCATAGTTAGAAAAAGCTTACAATATGAAAAAAATATGTAACCAAAAACACAAAACAGGACATATGGACATCACTAGTTAACACTGCAGCATTAAACGTGCATGTTTGATCCAGGTTATGTACTCTGTCTCAACCCAAGCGGTCGAGGCAGATGGTCGCCCTGCGCAGTCTGTCTTTCATGTCTAAGTCAGCAGTGCTTTCTGGTGTCTTCTTTAATGTATGAGGACATTGTCCATATGGAACGTCACATACTGTCCAAGAGACAGGCTTGACTTGAGTGGTTGAGTAAAGCAGCTTGTGACGAGCTCACAGGGATCTCAGCTGATTGGCTGACACGGTGCCAGGCAGCAGATGGTGGGTGGTGCAGTGACTTGATTGACAGCCAGACATTCTAGCCGGCATCCTGCTTTTTACTTTCCTTGTGTTTAGTTATTGCAGGATATATGTATTCTTGAGTGACAATACATTCAGACAATAATCAGGGCAGCTTTCTGTTGAAAACTCAGAATTCAACCAACATTTTCTGCGAAAGCAAATACATCCTGGGTGACATCATGTAGCACGGGTAGTTTGTCTTTTTTTGATGAAGTGGTCCTCCTGCGTAGACACTGTACAGAAGGCCCAGCAGAGGTTGTACGTCCTATGACAACTCAGGAAGTTCAATCTGATCCAGTTCTACACTGTAATCATTCAGTCTGTTCTGTGTCAGGTTTGGGTCGGCAACCAAACAGGACAGGAACAGACTACGAAGGACCATCAATTCTGCAGAAAAAAAATAATTGGAGCTAATTTTCCCTCCAAATGTGACCTGTATCGGCCCTAGGCCAAGAATCACTGCAAACTGTTCAAACTCCTCCCCTCAGGTAGGCACNTGATGTGGTCCTGTTGGCTTCATCGAGCAGTGACCTTCAACTCTCACTGGACCGGTTCGCAGCTGAGTGTGAAGCGGCTGGGATGAGAATCAGCACCTCCAAGTCCGAGTCCATGGTTCTCGCCCGGAAAAGGGTGGAGTGCCATCTCCGGGTCGGGGATGAGGTCCTGCCTCAAGTGGAGGAGTTTAAGTACCTCGGGGTCTTGTTTACGAGTGATGGAAGGTTGGAACGCGAAACAGGCGGAATGGTGCAGCGTCTGCAGTGATGCGGACTTTGCACCGGTCTGTCGTGGTGAAAATTGAGCTGAGCCAAAAGGCAAAGCTCTCGATTTACCGGTCGATCTACGTTCATACCCTCACCTATGGTCATGAGCTTTGGGTAGTGACCGAAAGGACAAGATCGCGGGTACAAGCGGCCAAAATGAGTTTTCTCCGCTGGGTGACTGGGCTCTCCCTTAGAGATAGGGTGAGAAGCACTGTCATCCGGGAGAGACTCGGAGTAGAACCGCTGCTCCTCCGCATTGAGAGGAGCCAAATGAGAAGGCTCAGGCATCTGGTTAGGATGCCTCCCCAACGCCTTCCTGGGGAGGTGTTCAGGGCACGTCCAATAGGTAGGAGGCCTCGGGGAAGACCCAGGACACGTTGGAAAGACTATGTCTCTCAACTGGCCTGGGAATGCCTCTGCATCCGCTGGGAAGAGCTAGAAGAAAAGTCCGGGGAGAGGGACCTCTGGGCTTCCCTGCTTAGGTTGCTGCCCCCGCGACCCGACCTCGGATAAGCGGAAGAAAATGGATTGATGGATAGATGGGGTTTTTTTGCCCGGCCCTAATTTTGCTCATATTATTGTGCGTGGCGCAGGCCGCACAGTGGTAATTTTGTCTGCCGTAACACAGCGCAGCCTATTTGGTAATTTGGTAGACCGAGGCGCACCGCAGTGGGTGTGGCAATGCAGCAGGTGGAAGTGCCAAATGATTCAGCCTGGCGTAGTGACAGTTTTGTGCCAAAAGGCTTGGCCGAAGGTGCGCTGAGAGCTCGCCAACTCCAACCTGGTCTACTCTCGGTGTAAGGCGAAGCGCAGCAGGTCTAGTGGTAATTTGTATGACTGGCGCACACATCACCAGTAATAATCTGAATCAGCACATACATTTTCGTCTATATTGACTGTTCCGTCTGCCTCTGTCACGCAGTCTCGTTCTGGCCACCTCCTCCTCTGTCCCCAGATCGCCGCCCCCCTAGTTCTCCTCCTCCTCCTCGGTTGTCGGTGGATCTGATGTGGATATGGTTAATTGTAAATACATGCTTAATCAAACGTATTGACATTTCTGATTGTGTAATCGAAAGTTGTAAAAATGATTACAATGAATTGGGTAATACAAGTTCATCTCAATATAACAGACTGGGAACTATTCAAATCATCTACAAATAACCTGGACGAATACACAGACACAGTGATGTCATATATTCAATTTTGTGAAGACAGCATAGTCCCATTTTACACCAGAGTGACCTTCAACAACGACAAACCCTGGTTCACACCCAGACTGAGACAGCTAAGGAAGCAGAAAGAAAAGAGTAACACAAGAGTAACGACCCTCACTTATACAGACAGAGCAAGTAGCTATTTAGTAAGGAGGTGGAGAAGGCTAAATCAAGGTACAACACACATCTGAAGGAGAAGTCCTGGAGCTACAACCCTGTCTCTGTCTGGAAAGGTCTGAGGGAAATCACCAACTACTCACTACTCCAGGTTCGAATATTCACACCCCTCCCCCACCCCACTGACTACAATTGACATTGCAGGCATATCAGCCCTGGAGCCTCCCACTGCCCTCACACTCTCGGAGCAGAATGTGGCCAAGACATTTAAAAAGCAGAACCCTCGGAAAGCTCCAGGTCCGGATGGTGTCTCTCTTTCCACCCTGAGACACTGTGCGGTAGAACTGGCGCCTGTCTTCACGGACATCTTCGACATTTCCGTGGAGTCATGACATGTCCCAGCCTGCTTTAAGCTGTCCACCATTGTTCCCGCCCCCAAGAAGCCCAGGATCACTGAACTCAACGATCCACCTGTAGGTGGATCACTGACTTCCTGACGGACCGGAGGCAGCNCGGGCATGCCCGAAACACCTCACCAGGGAGGCGCCCGGGAGGCATCCGGACTAGATGCCCGAGCCACCTCAACTGGCTCCTCTCGATGTGAAGGAGCAGCGGCTCTACTCTGAGCTCCTCCCGGATGGCCGAGCTCCTCACCCTATCTCTTAGGGTGAGTCCAGCCACCCTACGAAGGAAACTCATTTCCGCCGCTTGTATCCGCGATCTCATTCTTTCGGTCATGACCCATAACTCATGACCATAGGTGAGGGTGGGAACGTAGATCGATCGGTAAACAGAGAGCTTTGCCTTCCGGCTCAGCTCTCTCTTCACCACGACGGTCCGGTACAGCGACCGCATTACTGCAGATGCTGCACCGATCCGTCTGTCGATCTCACGCTCCAACCTTCCCTCACTCGTGAACAAGAACCCGAGATACTTGAACCCCTCCACCTGAGGCAAGACCACACTCCCAACCCGGAGCGTACAGTCCACCCGTTTCCGACTGAGAACCATGGCCTCGGATTTGGAGGTGCTGAGTCTCATCCCAGAAGCTTCACACTCAGCTGAAAACTGCTCCAGTAAACGCTGAAGGTCACAGCCTGATGAGGCCATAAGGACCACATCGTCTGCAAATAGCAGAGACGAGATTCTAAGGTCACCAAGCTGAACTCCCTCAACACCTTGACTGCGCCTAGAAATTATGTCCATGAAGATTATGAACAGAATTGGTGACAAAGGGCAGCGTTGGGGGAGGCCAACGTTCACCGGAAACAAGCTGGACTTACTGCTGGCAATGCGAACCAGCAAAGCAAACTGTCTCTGTGCCTGCTCGTTTTGGTGCACTGTATGCCAAAACGAGCAGGCACAGAGACAGTTTTCTCCCCCAGGCTGTCCTCTCTGTTCGACAGCGATGACAAAGTGAAAGTGATGAAAATGTCCTGCTTTTCATGGTTCATGAAATTGAGCGGCACGTGAAATCATCCCTGACATGCCGCTGTTTACAGTTGGTTTTGCCAAAAAGCTAAAGAACAAGCAAAAGAGTTAATGCTCTGATGCTCGCATATTTGAAGTCTGGTAAAATTGGAAACACTTCGAATTCCCAACGACTTAAAAGGGCATATTTTTCTTGAAAATATTCCATTCCAAACCTTTACAAGCATGTTTTTGCGTTTTGAGCGTCCTTACTTTTGGAATGTAAGTCTTTGGTGGTAGATAGTATTTTTAGTCATCGAACAATGATAAAAATCCATACAGAGGAGGCATATTTAAATGTAAATATATGACATTGTAAGGAATCTTTGCGTAAGCTTCTAGTATCATTGTCCTGGTGTTCTGTAATGAAAATACACTATACTGATAGATTCTTTTTCTGGTGAACATCACGTTTTGATGTCTTAGAGCTGAAGAGTGCCTCCCTTCATTGGCTGTCTTGTGGTCAGAGGGCGGAGCCAAACACGTGGAGCAAGATGTTCTGCATCCTTTCTGACTGTCATTTATTGTTGCTGGACAACCTCGAGGTAAACATGTCACATTTGGTACCTACTTGGTATGTTCAGCTAATCTCCAGCTTCTTTACTTTTTAGTCCAAATGGTTTAAAACTGGCAGGCTAAAAACAACATAGAAAATTGTGATAATAATCAAGATTGGACAACATGAAAAACTATATTATCGTTTTTTTTTTCTCCTCCCTGAGTCACCACCTTATCGTGGTGGAGGAGTTTGCGTGTCCCGATGATGGTAGGAGCTAAGTTGTCGGGGGCTGTCATGCCCCTGGTAGGGTCACCCATGACAAACAGGTCCGAGGGGGGGGCCAGACAAAGAGTGGCTCAATAGACCCCTATGATGCACAATAACAATGGACTTTGTTTTCCCTCGCCCGGACGCCGGTTACCGGGGTCCCCCTCTGGAGCCAGGCCCCGAGGCGAGGCTCGATGGCGAGCGTCTGGTTGCCGGGACTGCACCCATGGGGCCCGGTTGGGCACAGCCCGAAAAGGTAACGTGGGTCCCCCCTCCCATGAGCTCACCACTCGTGGGAGGGGCCGAAGGGGTCGGGCGACGAGCAGGGGTGGCAATTCTTGTTGCCCCCCTGTTCCAAGCCTTCATGTTGGAGTTTAACCCGATAAACGAGAGGGTAGTTTCCCTACGCCTTCGGGTGGGTGGACGGATCCTGACTGTTGTTTGTGCTTATGCGCCATACAGCAGTTCAGAATACCCGCCCTTTTTGGAGTCCCTCGAGGAAGTACTAGAGAGTGCTCCCTCGGGGGATTGCCTTGTTCTGCTGGGTGACTTCAACGCTCATGCTGACTTTAACGCTAACCCGAGCGGTGTCTTGTTATTGGACTTCTGTGCTCGTCACGGATTGTCTATAACGAACACCATGTTCAAGCATAAGGGTGTCCACATGTGCACTTGGCACCAGGACACCCTGGGCCGCAGTTCGATGATTGACTTTGTGGTTGTGTCGTCGGACTTGC
>QODF01000080.1:916243-929283 GCA_024372805.1 Oostethus manadensis | reverse complement strand
ACACACACACACACACACACTGCATCCCGGTGGCAAAAGCAGTGAGTAAAGGGTTTAAACAAACACACAATCGTGCACGCTGAGCGGCCACCGGCGGCTCTGCACTAAGTTTCCCCTTCAAAGGGGGCCCTCGGGATGGAGAAGCATAATCCTGTGCCGCTTTGATGTGCACCCTCCAAATGTCTTTTGGCGAGCCCAATCTCAGCCCTTTGGCTTATTGGAGAGGAGTGGCGTCGGCTGTAGGTGGAGACACGGCACCTGGTGGTCTGTGCCGCTTCTCTCCGCCACATTTCGCCAGTATCCTTACTGTGTATGCATAAATGCCCTCCCTTAGTATCCTTACTGTGTATGCATAAATGTGTGTGTGCGTGCGTGCGTGCGTGTGTGTGTGTGTGTGTGTGCATAAATGTCCCCAGTTTATAGGTCGGTGTCCTCCCAGTGTGTCCTTGCTAAGCAGCTGCAGCATTTCAAAGATGGAGGAGAGGAAGTAGGGCAGCATCTCTGATGGGAGGGGCCACTGCTGGGGCATGTAGCATCAGTAGCTAAGAGACGCGCACGCACACACCCACGCACACGCACACACCCCAACAGAAAGACAGACAGATAGGATCAGCAGGTTTTGGGTCTACGTCTGTCCTCGTCCCTGCTAAAGAGCAACATGGATGTGTAGCCTTCCTCCTCCTCCTCCTCCTCTTCTTCCTGACACGAAATGCTGTGTGAGTATTTTTCTCCACTTTGTGCTTTCTCTGCCTTTGTCCTCTTTCAATAGACATCTGCAGTGCGTGTGCGTGCGCGTGCCAGCCTTCCTCAAGCTAGCTGGCTGGTTAGCATGAGGCTAGGCTACACACAAAGATTGTAGTAAAGCGCTTGTGGCTGTGCCAAAAAATGCTGCAGCCAGTTCTTTTGGGTGTGCGTGCTTATGCATGACGTATATGCAATACAGATGCGTGCATAACCATCACATACGTGTCACACACTCTTGGCTGTTTATTCAGTCACTTTCACATTTTGTACATTTGTTAATTAGCTCCAAGGGTGATATTTCACAAAAAGATGCGGCCGAGGAGCGTAGGAGGACAACAATGACAATACCATGGTGAAAAAAATCCAAACATGCTCGCTGTCCATGGAATTTTTTCACAAAATGGATCCATGACAAATGTCATAGAAGGTCTGGAGGTGTTTATTCCTCCAATGTACAAAGCATATTTCATTTGCTTACTATATTTATTAATAACCCATGGAACTACTCCCAGGGTTCCCTGAGGGGGCAACACGGTGGACTCCATGAGCTGCATTTTGTAAACCCCTGGGCTACCTGAAATTGACATCATATTTAGGGTTATACATACAGTAATATTTATGTGTTCTTTACACTTTGTATATGTTCTTTGGAGCCAAATAGTTCTCCGTCTGTATGTGTAGTTTTGTGTGGCTTCAAATAAACAATCACTCAATCATTCCATAACAGAGGAGCCTGGTAACTAAAGGATCTACCTCCCATTCCACTTCTAGGTAATGGTAAATTGTGCGAGAGCAGTGCTCTTGTTGGTTGATAGGGTTCTAGGAGCTCTTTAAGATATACTGGTGCCTGACCATGTAGAGCTTTATATGTAAGAAGGACAATTCTATTTTGTACTGGTAACCAGTGCAGTGAGGCTGATACGGGCGAGATATGATCTCTTCTTCTGGTTTTGATTAAGACTCGTGTGGCAGAATTTTGTACAAACCGGGTATTCTTGGCACAATCTTTTAACAAAGCATTACAACAATCCAACCTGGATTTCACAAAGGTTTGAAGAAGAGGTGGGAACATGTGTATTATATCAAGAATCTTCGCGCTGGGGACACATTGTGTGATAGCGCTGAAGAAACGGACATTTCTGACGATGGAGTCACCCACGATTAGCGTTGTTACGGGGAAGAGAGGACGAGGCATGGTGGTGGATGGGGTTTTACTTCCTAACCCTTGAAAGATGAGGAGGAGGAACTTGGTGAATACATCATTATTTGGAAACAGTGCACATTAGAGAGCAGGTGTGAATTGTGGAATGGAGACTTTAGTGAAGGGGGCACTTGAACTTGTTTGGCTTGAGGGCATACATGGAGGATCTCTTCTGGGGATTGTCTTTCTCTCCTGCCATGAAGGGCTACCAGAGACCACGAAGTTGGCTTGTCCCGAAACACCTCACCAGGGAGGCGCCCGGGAGGCATCCGGACTAGATGCCCGAGCCACCTCAACTGGCTCCTCTCCATGTGAAGGAGCAGCGGCTCTACTCTGAGCTCCCCCCGGATGGCCGAGCTCCTCACCCTATCTCTTAGGGTGAGTCCAGCCACCCTACGAAGGAAACTCATTTCCGCCGCTTGTATCCGCGATCTCATTCTTTCGGTCATGACCCATAACTCATGACCATAGGTGAGGGTGGGAACGTAGATCGATCGGTAAACAGAGAGCTTTGCCTTCCGGCTCAGCTCTCTCTTCACCACGACGGTCCGGTACAGCGACCGCATTACTGCAGATGCTGCACCGATCCGTCTGTCGATCTCACGCTCCAACCTTCCCTCACTCGTGAACAAGAACCCGAGATACTTGAACTCCTTCACCTGAGGCAAGACCTCACTCCCAACCCGGGAGTTGGGTTGGGCTGGGTTGGGACGTGGACTTCTTGGTATTAAAGACGATGGCGTCCATTTGAAGGTCAGCTTCACGGATAGGGTGAAGTGTGGATATCTGCTGTTCCAGTTGATGATCTTAGCAACGAGATGAATGCAACTGTGGCAGCCGCTCGGAGATGTGAGTGGGGCCATGATGGAGTTCAAGCTGTGGGGAACCCGGTAAACACGATACAAGTAGGGAAAGTAATGCAATTGTACTTCTCTGCCTCTGGTGATCTTGTTGATTCATAGTTTTCTGCAGGGTTGAAGAAGTAGCCGTCAGCTCGTTAGCTGTCGGCTATCGTACGCTATGCTAGCTCTGGTATGCCAGCTAGCAGTGCAGGTTGTCAAAGTGTCAAAAATGTGTTCCACTGGCAGCCTAGGGTTTGTTTTGCTCGCTGAGTGGGCTGTAAGTTTTCGTTCCGTTGCAGTATCAAAATAACGGTAGAAAATGAGATAAAAGATACATTTTTTTGCTCAACATGTTTGACAATTCTCTCGAGGCGCCCGTGTCGAATGACGTCACTTCCTGGTACACAAATACTGATATCGGCTCCAGCTCTTCCCTCAAACTGTCATGTTGTTAGCTGCTGCAGATCTTCTACCAGACTGTGGTAGCTAGGTCCCTCCTGTATGCAGTAGTGTGCTGGGGGAGCAGCTTGAAGAAGAAGGACGCCACACGCCTGGACAAGCTGGTGAAGAAGGCGGGTTCTGTTATTGGCACTGAGCTGGACACCCCGACATCCATGGCAGAGCAAAGGACACCGAGCAGGCTCCTTTCCATCATAAACAACCAGCATCATCCAATGCAGAGCATCATCTCCCAACGGAAGAGCACTTTCAGTGGCAGATTACTATCACTGTCTGCTCTGTCGCTGACAGACTGAGAAGGTCATTCCTCCCCCATGCCATGTATTATTGTACAATAAATTGGAAGCGAACAGTTACGTATTATTTACTTATCCTTCTATTCCATTCTATTTCCCGTATTTTTGTTATTCTCTGATCAAGTGATTTTGTTGAGTTTATAGCATGACATTCTTGGAGAGCTGCTTGAAACCAAAATTTCTCTTGGAATTAGTAAATTAATAAAGTCTATTAAGTATCTATCTACTTTTTTTTCTACTTGTATCTACTATTTTGTACTGTAATGCCATTGGATGCATTTCTAAATGAAATAAACTCACGATCTGTGATGTTAATTTGGAAAAACAAAGGGATAAAACACTTAGATAATATCATAGTGGAAGGAAAGTTTGTGTCATTTGATACGCTCACCTCCCTATATGGAATCAGCAGCACCAAATTTTTAGAATACCATCAAATCTATAATAGGAAAAAAATACACGCCCCAACTATTGGACCTGCAAATGCCAACCAAGGTGGCAGAATTCTCTAACCTCTGCGCCCCAAAGTTCTTATCAAAAATATGTAGGCTTAACACTTAAACATTCATTCATTCATCCTTTTTTTTTCATTCAATGAAAGAATGAATGACCGACTGCAAAATGGGAAACAGACCTACTCAGTGATTTGGATCACACATGGATACAAATATGTTCAAATACATTTAAAATGACGAAAAACTTAAATCTACAGCTGATTCAGTTTAAAATTCTTCATAGGACTCATTATACAGGACAAAGGATGCGGGGGACTGGTGTTTCTCTCTATTGAGGCTGGGGTAGGTTTGGTGCCGGGGTACCCGTTGGTGGTGGGGCGGGGGACCGCGGGGTGGGTCCTGGGTCGTGGCTGTCGGGCCCCGGGTCGGGTGGCTGGGCTGGCTGGGTGTGGGTGGGCCGACGATCCTGGGCCCTGGGTTCTGGGGGCTGCCTCTACCCGGATGTGGGAGGCGGGGGGGCGTATCTGACCCCTGGGGGCATCTGGGTTGGCCCGGACTTGGTGCTGCGGGGGTGGACGGGTGCATGTCCTGGTGCCGGATAGATGTCTGGTAGGTCCTGGGTGTGCATGGGGTTTGGCGGGTGTGGTGCTGTATCGGCGAGTGTTGGTGTGTGTATGTCAGTGTGTGTTTCTGTGCACGTTAGGTGCAGGGGATTACACGGAGCAGGTGAGGGGATATGTTGTGCAGTAAGGGAGGGCTGCGGTGTGGAGGAGGGTTGCACTAGGGGCAGTGGTGGGGGGTGAGTTGTGTGACTGTGCCTGGAAGGTTGTTTCCTCTCTGGGTGGTGGGGTGTGTTTCCCAGGTTCCTCTCGGATACGGGGAGGGGATAGCTGTGGTGGTGGTCGGGAGTGCGGGCTGCCGGGATCTCCTACAGCGGCGTGCCTATCGGGCGGCTCTATGGTGTGTTTTGAGTGCGGCATCTAGGAGAGGCTCCTTCCGGGCTGCGGTTGCTGGGCGTCCGGGGCCTATGACCTTCCCTCGTGCCGGCCCCTGCCCTGCGGTGGGTCCCGGGGAACAAGGGTGCCTATTGCCTATTGGCTCGTCTTCTGGGTGGGAAATATTTTTCCTCCCAGTCCTATTATCCCTCGGGCCCTTGCTCCCCCACTTTCTGCAAACAAGCACAAAGGATCTTGGGAAGTGTGTGTGCTCCATTGGGGTGTGGCGTGGCGTGGAGTGGGGGGGGGCTCGCCTTCTGTCGTGCCCTGGGGGCCTCAAACTCCCCAGTTTTAATTACACTTACTCACTATGCATAGACCCCTCAGACATCTCACACTCATTTTTGGGGTGGTGGGACCTGGTGGGTGTTCTGCCCACGCAGTTTCGGCTCCTCAATTTTAACTCCCTACACACACACATCTCACTCTTAGTTGGGGGAGGGGCGGCGATTAGGAGGTCTTTGCCTGTCTCTGGCATCGGGGTGGGCGATGGCCCCTGGCAGTTCTGTCTGGGGCGGCCTGGAGCTCCCGGGTTGTTGAATATGGCTTTGGGTTATTGAATATATGCTTTGGGGGCGGGTGACTTCTGGGGCCGGGGGCTGGGGGGCGGGTGGTCCGCTTGCCCGTAGTTGGCTGGTGGGTGTTCCGGCGGTTGGTGTTCGTGCCCCCCTGTGGCCCTTGCTCGGCTACCGCGTGGCGTCCGGCCGGGTCTTCCTTGCACCTCTTTGCAGTGGACTCGCGGTCGCCTCTTGGGAGGGCGGAGTCGGGCCGTCCTTGCTGGGGGGCTTGGCTCTGACGTCTTCCTAGTTGGACCCTCGCTTTTGGAAGGAGTGTGGTTTAGGACGCATGGCTGTGTTCACCACTAACATCTCCTCATTCTCTATTTCACTCTGATGTAGTCATTCTGTCACTGCAGAGTTTATTATTATTAGATAATATAATATTAAGTAATATATTGGATACAATATTATATTATTATTATTATTATTAATTATATTTTTTCCTTCTTTTCTCATTTTGCGCTGTGACTGTTTTGGTTGTTGCGGATATTGTGGTTATCATGATTGTTATTGTTTTTAATATAGTTGAAATATGTTTGTGAGGTACTTCTGTACCCTTTCCTATGTCCCCCACTCCACACCCCACCCATCCCTCTTCATGTCTGGTCCGGCATCGAAATGTGGCTCAACAATATTCATAATAAACGCAGTCAAATGTCAAGGGAGACTCATTTGGATTATGAAGTTTCCTTTGGCAAAGCAATTGTGCTCAGCACTTAAAGGCAGCTTGACTCCCATTCAGCTGTTATGATGCTGGACAAGACACGCACCAAAAAAACAAACAAAAAAAACCCCATCCTTGGGTTTGTCATCGCATTGCTGAGAAGAAAACGCCACATAAACATTGTTCATGCAAAATGAGACAAATTATGCAATATGCAGTACAAGGTAAAGCAAAAGTGCCGTGTTGATGTGAAACATTTGTCCAAATAAGTTGCCTTACTTCGCCATTGGACGATGGGAAGACACCGTTACTTCCCCCTTGCATAACCAGCACTGGCATTGAGAGTTGAAGTTATTTTTCTCCGACCCTTATTTTATGAGATGCGCTCTGACAGGATTTAACATGCATTGATTTTATTGTGAAGGTCAGAAGTGTGCTCCTTTGTCCTTGGGCTCTTGACCAAAGTTGATGGCTGTGTGGCGTGACAGTGAGACAAATCTACATGAGAACAAAAAGTGCCTCCCGAGCGACTTGGCTGTCGTTTGGTCAGCAGACAATTTATTTAGACCCTCGCTTGTACATATTTACAGTCCAAATTCCACGCCGCTCACTTACAACTGAGCTACTAAGCCTGTTGCTGTGTAGAGCACATCGTTACTTGTACTCTGATATCATTATCGGCAGTTCATACCCATACCAAATGACATCAAACATTTTTGTACCCTCGTCGTCATGTTGCAGGTGTGTAATGCATCGGCTGCGTAGCGGAAGCCAGGAATCGCTCTTAGGGGCGGGGGGCGTGGCCTCTTTGGAGCTCAAGATGGACCAATCCGTGATCATCAAACCAGTTCACTCATCCCTGCTGGGACAGGACTACTGCTTTGAGGTCAGTCGTCTGTGTGTAATGTTTGACTATTTATTGTGTCTGCTGAATAGGGGATGACCTGTGATAGTGTGGCAATGGACGCGGGATGGAGGAGAACCGAATCAGACAACTTTACATTAAGCTTGCATCATAACATTGTTGCAGAAGGTTTGGACAGCCAATGTATGATGAAGATTTGGACTGATAGTCAACGTGACTAACATCCAGCTGTTCGTCGCAAGGAGTAAACATACATGTGTAAGATTTGAACCGTATGCAGTATGTCGAGATATGCCTGTTCATCTTGAGAGCTGTACTTTTACTCAAATTTACGTATGCAAAGATAATTCTATGCGTAGCATTCATGCTACAAATGAATTCATGATATGAACCTGTGCCATCGTCTCACCAGGTGACCACCTCAACAGGGACCAAGTGTTTCTCTTGTCGATCAGCAGCAGAACGAGATAAATGGATGGAGAACCTCAGGAGAGCTGTGCAGCCCAACAAAGACAACAGCAGACGAGTGGAGAACATTCTCACACTGTGGGTGATTGAAGCCAAAGATCTGCCTGCCAAGAAAAGGTGAAGTAGTGCAAGTCTGGAGTATTTCACATGTACTGCCATTCCTCTAACAAAGTATGGATGTCTGGCAGGTACTTTTGTGAACTTTGTCTGGACGACAGTCTGTACGCGCGCACGTCTTGTAAAATGAAAACGGACAACATATTTTGGGGTGAACGCTTCGACTTCAGCAGTCTTCCGTCAGTCAGCGCCGTGACTCTTCACATCTACAAAGATACGGACAGGAAGAGGAAGAAGGACAAGAGCAGCTACGTTGGCTTGGTCAACATCCCTGTCGTCACGGTGACGGGACGACAGCTGGTGGAGAAGTGGTACTCGGTGAGCATGCCCAGTACTATCAGAGGTGAGTCAGTGCACATGTTAATGGGTTAAGGTGCAGGTGAATCAAACATTTGGACTCCCAAAGAGCCCCCTACATTCGGGGACAGTCAATGACTTTATTTCATGTTCCTACACGCCAGCTCTTCAAATACACTGTCTCAGCTTTTGAAGCTCTCCTCATGACAGTCCTACCCAGATAATAGTGACCAAGCAAAGGAAGTTTGGAATCGGAAACAATCTTGACCTTTTGTGTCCTTCACCGTCACAAACATTAGTTATGGGGTAGCGCTTTGAAACCTGCCTCCTGGGCTGGGCTCTAGTTTTGACTCCAGACTGATTGACTTTATTATGTGTTGATATCTAAAAATCACATGGTGTCCAATTATCACCTTTGTTATCACTATCACTGGCATGAATGCTTTTCCATGAGTATTTGCCACTATTTTCCATGCACTTAATGTTGTCCTGTTATCTTTTGGGGATGTTTTTACGGCAGAGTTTTTCTTTTCAGCAAAGTCATGCACACCGACGGTGCGGGTTAAGGCTCGGTACCAGAGTGTGGTCATTTTGCCAATGGAGCAGTACAAAGAGTTTGCAGAGTTCATCAGTGCCAACTACCTGCTGCTCTGCAATACACTGGAAGCTTCCATTGGCTTGAGAGCCAAAGAGGAACTTGCTGCAGTGCTGGTCCACATCCTGCACAGCACTGGCAAGGTTAAGGTAATGACTCAATTAGGGCGCTATGAAATTAATTTTATTTTTCCTTTTAAATTTTTTAGAATTAGGTTCTCTACATTTTGAATTAACTGTATTTTTTCACCCCCCCCCCCCAAAAAAGTGTGTGCTTTCAGGGTTAGTAAAGAAAATGAAAAAATCCTTACATTTATTAATGCAATACATCAATGAACAATTTTGCCCAGTAAATGAGAAACGGATGTGGAGGTGGCTTAGGTCTTCGTGTGGGATGTCAGCCTCTGCATACATTGCTACAAAATTTTGATCTTGTGATTATGAAAGATAGTAGTCACCCATGCAATTTCAACAGCATAATTAAGATATTTTTTATGACACACATTTTATTTTACGGAGTTAGATGACAGTGGGCAAACGTTGCTCTTATTTTGAAGGCAGACCTAAGTTCCCTGTGTTGAGAATATCCATTGACGAATGTCTGTTTATGGCTAAAACGAGCTGGGTGGAAGAATAAAAGTGTTTCCTGCCTTTTTTCGTCATCGTGCATTGGTAAACGCTCCTTACCTTAAGCTGTCAATCATTACTCGGTGACAATATACTCATCCAGCTCGAGTCGCACACACACAGCCCCACTAAGCTAACCCCGCTGGTTTCCATTCACGCTCTGTCAGAGGAGGTTCCACAAACATTATTGCCATTTCATCATGTTCACCTCCAGAAGGGGCGGCTTAATGTTTGTAGTGACATTCTGCAATGATTGAGCCGTCCGCCTGAGAAATCATTCCCCACGAACGTTTTTCTCCTGACGATGACAGCATTTCAATTCACATTACGTCAGTTTCCTCAAGATTCTACTTTTAAGAGTACATTTTGTTTTTATTGGCCAATTCCGTGGTTGGCCAAATCCGCAATGCTGTTAATGCGGAACGGCACGTCCTTTATTGACCGCTAACTTCCACTGCAAATTCATACACCGATTATTAGGATGACCTCTGCCCTTGTCCACAGGACTTCCTGACAGACCTAATGATGTCAGAGGTGGACCGTTATCATGACAACGATCAATTGCTCTTCAGAGAAAACACCCTGGCAACCAAAAGCATTGAGGAATACTTGAAGCTGATTGGACAGAAGTACCTGCAGGATGCACTTGGTAAACAACACTACACAGTATACTAAATATTGTACTAGACAACACCGTACATTGTAGTAAATATTGTACTAGACAACAGGTGCATATTGTAGTAAATATTGTACTAGACAACAGGTGCATATTGTAGTAAATATTGTACTAGACAACAGGTGCATATTGTAGTAAATAATGTACTAGACAACAGGTGCATATTGTAGTAAATATTGTACTAGACAACAGGTGCATATTGTAGTAAATATTGTACTAGGCAACCGGTGCATATTGTAGTAAATAATGTACTAGACAACAGGTGCATATTGTAGTAAATAATGTACTATACAACAGGTGCATATTGTAATAAATATTGGGGTAGACATCCATCGCATCCATCCATTTTCTTTCGCTTATCCGAGGTCGGGTCGAGGGGACAGCAGCCTAAGTAGGGAAGCCCAGACTTCCCTCTCCTCGGCCACTTTGTCCAGCTCCCCTGAGAGGCATCCAGGAGGCATCCTAACCAGGTGCCCGATTAACCTCATCTGGCTCCTCTCAATGCGGAGGAGCAGCAGTTCTACTCCGAGTCTCTCCCGGATGACAGCGCTTCTCACCCTATCTCTAAGGGAGAGCACAGGCACCCTGCGGAGAAAACTCATTTGGGCCGCTTGTACCCGGGATCCTGTCCTTTCGGTCACTACCCAAAGCTCATGACCATAGGTGAGGGTAGGAACGCAGATCGACCGGTAAATTGAGAGTTTTGCTTTTTCGGCTCAGCTCTCTCTTCACCACGACAGACCGCTGCAGACTCCGCATCACTGCAAAAGCGGCACCAATCCGTCTGTCCATCTCGCAATCCATCCTTCCCTCACTCGTGAACAGGACCCCGAAATACTTAAACTCCTCCACTTAGGGCAGGAGCTCATCCCCGATCCGGAGGTAGCACTCCACCATTTTCCGGACAACAATTATGGACTTGGACTTGGAGGTGCTGATTCTCATTCCAGCCGCTTCACACTCAGCTGCGAACTGATCCAGCGAGAGTTGAAGGTCATGGGTTGATGAAGCCAACAGGACCACATCATGCGCAAAAAGCAGAGACCCAATCCTGCGGCCACCAAACCGGAACCCCTCGACATTCTGGATGCGTCTAGAAATTCTGTCCATAAAAGTAGTGAAAAGAATCGGTGACAAAGGGCAGCCCTGGCGGAGTGGGAACGAACCACCTGTATTAAGCACCCCATATAGATACCCCACTTCCCACAGTAAGCACTTCCCACAGTACTCCCCGACCGACATGGTCGAATGCCTTCTTCAAGTCCACAAAACACGTGTAGACTGGTTGGGCAAACTTCCATGCACCTTCAAGGACCCTGCAGAGAGCATAGAGCATAGACCTTACTAGGAAGGCTGAGGAGTGATCCCAGGATAGTTGGAACATACCCTCCGGTCCCCTTTCTTAAAAAGCACCACCCCGGTCTGCCAATCCAGGGACATCGCCCTCCGATGTCCACGCAATTGCACAAGACAACAGCGCAATAAATATTGTAGTAGACAACACTGCACGTTGTAGTAAACATTGCACTAGACAACAATTCCCATTGAAGTAAATGTTGCACTAGACAACAATGCCCATTGTAGTAAATGTTGCACTAGACAACTGTGCATGTAGTAGTAATAAATATTGTAGTAGACAACAGTGCACATTGTAGTTAACATTGTACTAGACAACACCGTACATTGTAATACATATTGTAGTAGACAACAGTGCACATTGTAGTTAACATTGTACTAGACAACACCGTACATTGTAATACATATTGTAGTAGACAACAGTGCACATTGTAGTTAACATTGTACTAGACAACACCGTACATTGTAATAAATATTGTAGTAGACAACAGTGCACATTGTAGTTAACATTGTACTAGACAACACCGTACATCGTAATAACTATTGTAGTAGACAACAGTGCACAATGAAGTAAACATTATTTTAAACAACATTGTAGTACACATTGTAGTAAACATTGTACTAGACAACATCGTACATTGTAATAAATGTTGTAGTAGAAAGCAGTGCACATTGTGTTGTTTTTCAGGTGAGTTCATCAAAGCTCTTTATGAGTCGGATGAGAACTGTGAGGTGGACACGTCTCGCTGTGTGACGTCTGACCTGGCTGAGCATCAGGCCAACTTGAGAATGTGCTGTGAACTTGCATTCTGCAAGATCCTCGACTCCTACAGGTCAACACAAACACACACAAAGATTTTCCTGCATGATAAAGGCCAACAAATTTTCTTTTTCTCAGGGTGTTTCCTCGGGAGCTGAAGGAGGTGTTTGCATCATGGCGACAAGAGTGTAGTAACCGCGGGCGACCAGACATTAGTGAACGTCTCATCAGCGCATCGCTTTTTCTGCGCTTCTTGTGTCCGGCAGTGATGTCGCCGTCACTCTTTGACCTCACGCAAGGCTACCCGGACGAGCGCACAGCACGCACGCTAACATTAATTGCCAAAGTCATCCAGACCCTTGCGAACTTCAGCAAGTGAGTCCATCAGTCCAGCTGATAACCAACCTGTTTACAAATCTCAACACCTTACATTAACGCTGCCTGTTACCTCTGCAGGTTTGGCACCAAAGAAGAGTACATGCTCTTCATGAATGACTTTGTTGAGCGCCAGTGGAGCAGCATGCAACGTTTCCTCCAGGAGATCTCCAACCCAGATGGCTTGAATCATACGGCCGGCTTTGACGGCTACATTGACCTTGGCCGAGAATTATCCAGCCTGCACACCTTGCTCACTGAGCTGGACCAGGTGACACATTCAGTCAAGTGACACATTCATGACACAGGTGACACATTCATGACACAGGTGACATGCTTGACACAGGTGACATTCAGTCAGGTGACACATTCATGACACAGGTGACACATTCTTGACACAGGTGACATGCTTGACACAGGTGACATTCAGTCAGGGGACACATACATGACACAGGCAACAAAATCAGTCAGGTGACAGGCTTGACAAAGGGGACATTGAGTCAGGTGACACGCTTGACACAGGTGACATTGAGTCAGGTGACACGCTTGACACAGGTGACATTGAGGCAGGTGACACATTCATGACACAGGTGACACATTCTTGACACAGGTGACATGCCTGACACAGGTGACATTCAGTCAGGTGACACATTCATGACACAGGTGACACATTCTTGACACAGGTGACA
>QODF01000080.1:900808-914348 GCA_024372805.1 Oostethus manadensis | reverse complement strand
ATGGTATGCTTGACACAGGTGACATTGAGTCAGATGGTATGCTTGACACAGGTGACATTGAGTCAGTCGGTATGCTTGACACAGTTTACATTGAGTCAGATGGTATGCTTGACACAGTTTACCTTGAGTCAGATGGTATGCTTGCACAGGTGACATTGAGTCAAATGGTATGCGTGACACAGGTGACATTGAGTCAGATGGTATGCTTGACACAGGTGACATTCAGTCAGGTGACACATTAATGACACAGGTGACACGCTTGACACAGGCAAGACATTCAGTCAGGTGACACATTCATGACACAGGTGACATGCTTGACACAGGTGACATTGAGTCAGGTGACACATTTGACATAGGTGGCATAAGTGAGGAGGTATGACATATCTTACGTTAATATGTTCAAATATGTCCTCAGTCGTGTCTGTCAAAGCTCAGTCCACTTCCACGGATCCTAAGAGATGTGACGGCTGCTCTGGCGAACCCGGGTGGCGGGGCTTATCCTGGCAAAGTATCAGCTTCCTCTCCTGAGCTCCAGCGCTTGGTGTCTCCACCCCCTCTGTCTCCACCACTCTCCCCTCCTCTGGCAGCCTGCAATCCGTCACTTGGCCAGCCGTGTGGTGTTGGATTGGATGGGGGGTCAGTACCATAACCGTGTCATCTTTCCCGCCTTTCATGTCGCTTGCCTTTTACAAGTCTTTGGGAAGTACATGTCCACAATAGCATATAGAAGAGTATGCTGCATATTGGATGATGTAGAAGATGACAGGAAGTGTGTGTGTGTGTGTGTGTAGGCTAGTGGATTTTACCAGGCTTCCGTCTCCAACTCCGGAAAACAAAGATTTATTCTTTGTCACAAAAGGGTCATGTCTGCAGCCGGCGTCAGGTGACCTTTGAATTTTACGGTTGATTTTTCATTTTTTGTCTGTAATCTCTGACCTCTGCATCTACTTCCCATAGGATTGCGTGGCTCTCCAGCCCCAAGCTCCTCCTACTCTGAGCCCAATGATGACATGGCGTTTGACAATGGTGGACGGAGGGAGGGGCAAGAAATGACGGTGGAGAGTCGTAGTCTCTCTCTGATTGACCTGCAGGACTCCTCCCTCAATGATGCTCATGATGAGAGCCAATGGCAGCGCAGGGCGGGGCTCCTGCCTCTGTCTTTCCAGAACCCAGTCTATCACATGTCATCACGGCAACCGCATCAGTCTGAGGCCACGCCCTCCGACGGCTCAGTGACCTCGCAGGGCAACAGCGACGACAGGCACACCGCACCAACCAAACCAGCTTTTCTTACCCAGATGCCAGTGGGTGTGGCCGGTGTAGAGCGAGGAGAACGGATGTCGGCGATGTCGAGCAGCAGCAGCGGAGAAGAATATTCTAGAAGAGCATTTTCCCTCTCCGAAACACTGCCAAGTATTTTATACATTTCATATGAGGGCTTCTTATAATGTGTAGCCTGATGATGTCAATGTGACGTGTTGCTCCTCCCCTCAGGTAGCTCTGTCCCGCCTCGCCAAAACTCTTCCGGTCCTCAGAGACGCATCGACCAACCGCCTCCCCCATCCTCTGCTCCCCCTGGCCCACCTCGAGGCCGGACACCTCCCAGCATGCTCAGTGGGGGCGGAGGCTCTGCCTACCCTCCTCGCCCCGCTTCTGGCAGTATGATGTCATCAAGCCCTGATTGGCCAAGCAGCGGTCATTCGCGGCTGCGTCAGGCCTCCTCCTCCTCTAAAGGAGACAGTCCTGAAAAACAACGGCCTGCTACCAAGGTAACCAATCTGTTACCATGGCAACTTAAGACTTAGGGTCTTATGGTGACACCACTGTGTGTGTGTGTGCAGGCTCCATCTCCATGTGCGTTGGATCGCACAGCCGCTTGGTTACTTAACATGAACTCTGCCTCTTCCTACGGTGAGACGGAAGATGAGCGTCACGACGACACGGTCATCGAAAGGGTAACCCATCCAAATGCCAAACATGTTAAGATGGAAGTACACCTAATGTGTGTGGGGGTGTGTGTGTGCCATGTGTAGTACCAGCAGGACATTGCGTTGCTGCAGGAGAAACTGCGTGTGGCGGGGATGCGTCAGGAGGAGTGTGAGGCCCGCCTCCTTGTTCAGGACCAACAGAACCAGCGTCTGCTGCAGGAATACCAGGTGTGACCCAATCACATATTCAAAGTGATCCTTTCCATTAATGATCCTCCTACGCACAATTGGTTGTTGAATTACAGCATTTTTTCCTTCATTTCAATTTCAATTCATCTGTGGCCACAGGAGGGGGCGCTACTTGTAACACAATAACATTCATTCGTTTATTTTTTTATTGCGTCATTGGGGACGTGGGTATGCTGGAGCCTAGCCCAGCTGGCTTTGAGCGAGAGGCGGCGTACACCCTGGACTGGTCGCCAGTCAATCGCAGGGCACATATAGACAAACAAACATTCCCTCTTCATACCGGTGGACAATTTAGAGTCGCCAATTAACCTAACATGCATGTTTTTTGGAGTGTGGGAGGAAACCGGAGTACCCAAGGAAAACTTACCGGGAGAACATGCAGACTCCACACAGAAATGCCCAACGGAAATTTGAACCCTGAACCTCCTGACTGTGAGGCCAATGTGCTACCACTCGACCATCGTGCGGGCACACAATAACATACACAGCTAAAAACACACTAGTTGTGAAGAAGAAGAATACCATGGCATTCTACTTTTGGCATTGTGCCCGCTATGTGTTGTGCTCAAGGGATGGCATTAGTACATTCCATCATTGGGCTTTGGAATCAGAATGTCAAAGCACTGAATCATCCGCAGTCTCAGCTCTGCGACATCTGCCCTAATGCGTGCGTGCGTGTGTGCAATACACCACATAGAGCAGAGGGGACATGGAATTTGCCCTTAAGGGTTAATAATAAAAAATGCCAATGCTTTGGAAGACATTGTACAATACATACTTGTATGGTACATTATGTATGGTTTTGGTGATGGTTAAAATGGGGAGATTAGGTTAATTTATAAATCCACTCCTCCCACTCACATTAATTTCCACATTCCCAGGGAATCTGGCAAAGGAGGAGGAGTTGCAGCCATCATTTGAAAGCATCATATTTTACACCCAGCTCAGAAAGAACATTGTGATTGTGTATTGCCCCATCGCCCCTACGCCCCGTTTACAATTGATTTCCAGGGTTTCTATCAAGTCAAGTAATTAGTATAGCTAAAATAATCATAGTGGGTGACTAACATTCATATGGATGTAAACAATCTGCCCTGCGATTGACTGGCAACCAGTCCAGGGTGTACCCCGCCTTCCGCCCAACGTCAGCTGGGATAGGCTCCAGCATACCCGCGACCCTAATGAGGATAAGCGGTATAGAAAATGGATGGATGGATCTAAATAATGACAGCCTAGCCTCCTCAATCACATCACTATTAGACCCAACTGTGTTCTCCCAGGCCGTTTGATGAAGCTACCCACTGTCATGAACACACATGATCTCATCCTGACATGTGGTTTTGATATTAAAAACTTAATATTTCCAAAAAATCCTGTACTGTCTGACCATTTACTACTAATCACGTTTGAATTCCAGTAGCTAATTACACATTCGAGGCGACCGGGAGGCATCCTAACCAGATGCCGGGCCGCTTAATTTGGCTCCTCTAAATGCGGAGGAGCAGCGGTTCTATTCCGAGTCTCTCCCGGATGACAGTGCTTCTCACCCTATCTCTAAGGGAGAGCCCAGCCACCCTGCGGAGAAAACTCATTTCGGCCGCTTGTACCCGCCATCTTGTCCTTTCTGTCACTACCCAAAGCTCATGACCATAGGTGAGGGTAGGAACGTAGATCGACCGGTAAATTGAGAGCTTTGCCTTTTGGCTCAGCTCTCTCTTCACCACAACAGACCGGTGTAGAGTCCGCATCACTAGAGACGCCGCACCAATCCTCCTGTCCATCTCGCGTTCCATCCTTCCCTCACTCGTGAACAAGACCCCGAGGTACTTAAACTCCTCCACTTGAGGCAGGACCTCATCCCTGACCCGGAGATGCCACTCTACCCTTTTCCGGGTGAGAACCATGGACTCAGATTTGGAGGTGCTGATTCTCATTCCAGCCGCTTCACACTCAACTGCAAACCAATCCAGCGAGAGTTGAAGGTCATGGTTCGATGAAGCCAACAGGACCACATCATCTGCAAAAAGCAGAGACGAGAACCCGCCTCAGAGTCCCCAGGCAGTGCTTCCATGTTGGAAGACGTGTCGGTGGGATTGAGGAGGTCTTCAAAGTATTCCCTCCACCGGTCCACAACATCTTGAGTCGAGTTCAGCAGCACACCATCCCCACCATACACGGTGTTGGCTGTGCACTGCTTCCCCCAACTGAAACGGTGGATGGTGTTCCAGAATTTTTTTGAAGCCATCCGGGAGTCGTTTTCCATGGCCTCTCTAAACTCCTCCCATGTCCGGGTTTTTGCCTCAGTGACTGCCAGAGCCGCAGACCGCTTGGCCTGCCGGTCTCTGTCAGCTGCCTCCATACTGGTCCCATGGGCCAAAACGGCCTGATAAGACTCTTTCTTCAGTTTGACGGCATCCCTCACCACTGGTGTCCACCAACGGGTTCTGGGATTACTGCCATGACAGGCACGACTACCTTACGGCCACAGCTCTGATCAACCACAATGGAGGCATAAAACATCGCCCACTCGGACTCAATGTCCGCTGCCTCCCTCGGAACGGTCAAAGCTCTCCCGGAGGTAGGAGTAGGAGAAACTACTTAACTACTACGTGATCATCGAACATTCAAGCGTTTCATTCAAAACAGTCAACAGGGTCGCAAGAAGCGTGTGGAAAAACCAAGGTGCAAAATAACTGCCCATGAACTGAGAAAAGTCAAGCGTGCAGCTGCCAAGATGCCACTTGCCACCAGTTTTGCCATATTGCAGAGCTGCAACATCACTGGGGTGCCCAAAAGCACAGGGTGTGCAATACTCAGACATGGCCGAGGTAAGAAAGGCTGGAAAACCACCACCACTGAACAAGACACACAAGCGGAAACGTCAAGACTGGGCCAAGACAGATTTTTCTAAGGTTTTATCGACTGATAAAATGAGAGGGAGTCTTGATGGGCCTGATGGATGGGCTCGTGGCTGGATCGGTAAAGGGCAGAGAGCTCCAGTCCGACTCAGACGCCAGCAAGGTGGAGGTGGAGTACTGGTTTGGGCTGGTATCATCAAAGATGAGCTTTTTGGGTTGAGGATGGAGTCAAGCTCAACTCCCAGTCCTACTGCCAGTTTCTGGAAGGCACCTTCTACAAGCAGTGGTACAGGAAGAAGTCTGCATCCTTCAAGAAGAACATGATTTTCATGCAGGACAATGCTCCATCACACGCGTTCAAGTACTCCACAGCGTGGCTGGCAAGAAATGCTCTAAAAGAAGAAAAACTAATGACATGACCTCCTTGTTCACCTGATCTGAACCCCATAGAGAACCTGTGCTCCATCATCAAATGTGAGATTTCCAAGGAGGGAAAACAGTACACCTCTCTGAACAGTGTCTGGGAGGCTGTGGTTGCTGCTGCACGCAATGTTGATGGAGAACACATCAAAACACTGACAGAATCCATGGATGGCAGGCTTTTGGGTGTCCTTGCAAAGAAAGGTGGCTATATTGCTCACTGATTTGTTTTTGTTATGTTTTTAATGTCAGAAATGTATATTTGTGAATGTTGAGATGTTATATTGGTTTCACTGGTAAAAAAATAAATCATTGAAATGGGTATATATTTGCTTTTTTGTTAAGTTGCCTAATAATTATGCACAGTAATAGTCCGGTTTCCTTCCACATTCCAAAAACATGCATGTTAGGTTAGAGTGTTTGTCTATATGTGCCCTGCGATTGGCTGGCGACCAGTCCAGGGTGTACCCTGCCTCCCGCCCAAAGCCAGCTGGGATAGGTTCCAGCATCCCCGCAACCCTAATGAGGATAAGCTGCATAGAAATTGAATGAATAGTCACCTGCACACACGGATATCCTCTTAAAATAGCTAAAACTAAAAACTACTTCCAAAAATATTCAGCTTTGATATTAATGAGTGTTCTGGGTTCACGGAGAACATGGTTCTTGCCTAATTATTCTGCACTCCCTGTATATTTAATTAAAAATAAGTCATTATTAATCATTCATTAACTCCCGGCGCTTCAACCAATACTACTTCCTGTATGCCTGTTGCATGGACACCAATCAATCAATCCATCAATTACATTTTGAGCGGAAGTGGACTCTCTACCTCTCTAGTCCCACACATGTCCCTGCAAAGACATGTTGCTCGATGGCAGCTACGTTTTTCAATCAATCCGCTTCATATTTTACAGTGGAGGATTACCACTGATAAATGTCCTCATTTTTCCTACCGTTGTAGATGGAATGTGTATAGACGATGGATTATGGTTTTTTTCTGATAAGAGAAAATAAAAAACATACCGATAATTGTGTGTGTGTCAGGCTCGGCTGGAGGACACGGAGAGTCGACTAAGGAGGCTGCAGGATGATAAAGATCTCCAGATGAACAGTATCATCAGCAGGTTCATGCTGTGTGTGTGTGTGTGTGTTTGTGAGAGAGAGGTAACTGTATCTAACTTTTGATCTGACAGGTTAATGGCTGTAGAAGAGGAGCTGAAGAAAGATCATTCTGACATGCAGGCTGTGGTGGACTCCAAACAGAAGATAATTGATGCCCAGGTGAGTGAGTATGCAAGCGTTTGTGTTGAAGTGTTTGCTCAAATGTGGTTTACCTGTTGGTGTATCAGGAGAAGAGAATAGCAAGTCTGGATGCTACCAACAGTCGCCTGATGGTGGCGCTCACTCAGCTGAAGGAACGGTATGGCGTGAGCTCCCAGAGGAATGGTCTGTCGCCGAGCAACACGTCCTCCTTGCAGATCACAGAAAATGGCGAGTTCCGGAATTCGGGTAATTGTTGAGGTTCCACACAGTAATTGGCACAGACAACAGGAAGTACGCCGCCTTTTTACAACATTCATGGGACGAGCAGTGTCCCCAGGAGCGGACATGACCTTTGAACTTTATCCTCTTCTCCCCATTACCTTTTAAACAAGACCATCGAGGTTTGACACATTTCCTGCTTCCTATGTTGCACAGGTTGGTCCAGGATGCTACTGTCCCTCAAATGTTTAACATGAAATCCACAGTTGTGTTACCTTGCAACAGGAAGCATGCAAAGCTTCAAAATAAAAATGTCAAATAAGTGACTGTGCTCTATCCGAGGACATTATGTTGCTATGATTTAGAAATGTCCCCATTATGATGGAACTCCATGTTTGTCTTTGTACTCATTTGAATGTTCGTTTGTTGAGGAAGTTCTCCTGCGAGCAGTTCTTCTTTCTTATGTATAGCAAAGTAACACATGTCCATCATGACCACGACTCAGAAGCCTCCTGCTAAAGTGAGATGAAATTTCATCCCAAAGACTATATCAAATGAAGGCTAACATAGTATCACCATCAAGGTGTTGCAAGGGACTCTGCTTTTTAGTTCCGTTTGACCTAAGACCACTGGAATGGTCAGAACCATCGTGAGGTTGACAGATGATTTACTAAAGGTGATGTCCCGGTCACATGGTTTACACTTGTGACCCTCCATGACTTTCTCCAGGGGGTCGGCGATCCAGTACTCGTGGTCCCAGCCCAGGAACCAGCCAGTGAAGGTCGGAGGTTTGAAGCCTTGTTTCACTGTCACAATGGGAGTGCCAGGATCTCTCTGGGACCGGTTGCGCTCGATTCACCGAGAGGCTAGATGAAAATGGAAGTTAGCTTCCTATCTGGCTCACCTGAAACAAACAGTTTTCTCTTGTGTGATTACTTTCCAACCCAAACAAAACTTGCAAGAACATGGGATTTCAACAAAAGGGGATGAAGACCAGTTTGTTTTTTGTGGTGATTGACTTTAATAAACAGTCTAGTGTGGACACCTTCAGGTTTCTGGGAACCACAATCTCTCAAAACCTGAAGTGGTCCTCAATCTGCCCCAGGGGCACCACAATCATTCATTCAGTCTGTTTTGTGCACTTCCTTCACTGTCTGATGTGGATCTGCAGCCAAACAGGACAGCAACCGACTACAAAAGGACCATCAAATGTGCAGAAAAAGATAATTGGAGCCAAGCTTCCTTCCATATGTGACCTGTATCGGTCCAGGGCCTGGAAGCAGGCAGGGAATATCACAGCAGACCTCTACCACCCTGAACACAAACTCCTTCCTTCTGGTAGGCGCCACAGCGGCAGACACAGAGACCTTTTCTCTAAAAAACACTTTGAATGTAAATCTTCGTTTGTTACAAATGTGAGCCGCATGGTAGTCGAGTGGTTAGCATGTTGGCCACAGCAGATCTGGGTTCTAATCTCCTTTTGGCATCTCTGTGTGGAGTCTGCATGTTCTCCCAGTGCGTGGGTGTTACTCCGGATACTGCGCTTTCTTCCCACATTCCAAAAACATGCTGGTTAAGTTAATTGGCCGCTCTAAATGGTCCATAGGCATTAATTAGAGCGTGAATGCTTGTTTGTCTGCCCTGTGATTGACTGGCGACCAGTCCAGGGTGTACCCCGCCTCTCGCCCAAGGTCTGCTGGGATAGGCTCCAGCATACCCGAGACCCTAATGAGGATAAGCGGGTAGAAAATGGTTGGATGGATGTTAAATGTCCCGGTTATTAATTACACACTTACTCGAGACACCTCTTGATGAACCAGACGGGTGCTGAAGGGGCAGGAGGTGGGCCTGAAGTCCACCAGACCAGTTCAGCTGCGCGGTCTGGGCCTTGAGCTGTCTGATCCATTCCATGAGGCCTCCGAGTGCCTCGTGGTTGCGCAGCATGCGTTCAAAATGAACAATCATGTCC
Organism: Oostethus manadensis; assembly: GCA_024372805.1. Lineage (NCBI taxonomy): Eukaryota > Metazoa > Chordata > Actinopteri > Syngnathiformes > Syngnathidae > Oostethus > Oostethus manadensis. The sequence continues at coordinate 905,439 of QODF01000080.1, read as the reverse complement.
CTCAAAGAATGGGCTTCCGCGGGCTCATCTCTTGGTTGGAGCATTCTGACACGGTTAGGCGGGTGGATTGCGGAGATAACCCCAGGATGCGAGAGACTTGTGCCCAAAAGCAGTTAAAGAAAGTGTTTTAATAATACTTGCAGCGCAGTGGCAGGACTCTCTAAAGAAACGGAAGAACACTAACTAGAATGCACCTCAACTCAAATAATGACATGAAACGAGGTGCAGGTGTGCAGGAGCAGAAAAGTAAAGGTGGGTGACAGAGAAAACAAACAGGAAGTGACAACAAAATAAAAGGCATGAAACGGGAACAAAGGCCTAACAATGGAAACTAAACAGACTGACAAGCAAACTATAACCCAGAGCCTGATAACATCCATCCGTCCATTTTCTATGCCGCTTATCTTCATTAGGGTCACGGGGATGCTGGAGCCTATCCTAGCTGACTTTGGGCGAGAGGCGGGGTACACCCTGGACTGGGAGCCTGACAACATAGTTATTAAAAATGAAATACGGTTTTTAAATGATCAAAGCATTGAACATAACCCAATCAGAGCAAATAAATGTCCACCCGATAAAAAATAAAGCTGGAAAAAAAATGGGCACGCAGCGGTCAGATTATTGTGTTGATCCAGGCGGCTGTTTAGTGTTTAGGGTTAGAGCAAGCGTTTGGAGTCAAGTGCGTGCCAAGAAAAGATAATGAATCCACTCACCTCTATTGGAATAACAAACTCGCAAATGGAAAGTCTTGTCAAAGGACTGAGTGCATCGTGTTTCCTTGCAAATAAATGGGCAACTGAATTACAGCCATCCTGATGTGGAATTATTCAGCCGCCATTACAATAGTTTTAGGGTAGGACTAATCATTTTGACATACTTGTACGTCCCTCTGTGGCGTAATTTGGAACAATCAGCGGTTAGAACGGCACTTCCTGTGCTGATTGGATGCCATATTGCTATTTTTTTTAACACACCCCTTTCAACTAATTGCCCAATTTCACAGCCTTAGGAGCGCGCATATCATGAATGCTGGAACTTGTTTGTTTTCAAGTTGTTGAGAATCCACTGCACTTACTGGTATTGCGTTGACTTGGGGAAGCGGACCTGACACTGACTGGGGTTGGAGGCCCACTCCGACTGGATTGATCAATAAATAAATGGACATTAGACACAAATGTATGCTTTTATGTCCATCCTAGATACTGTAAAACATGTAATTGTCTGTGAACGATTATGCACATCCAGGCACATCCCATTGGAATTGTTTTTAGGACTCAACTGAAGATAGAAATGAACTGACTGACATCCTCTTGTTTTATATTGCTTTGTGTCCCGATCGAAAACGGAGGAGCTACCTAAACAATAAGCCCTCGATAATAGTCCAGCAAAAATAGTAAAAGTCCAACAACAGATAGCAATACTCCGACACTGACTGAGGCCCCAGGTGTGTATGAGCAGGAAAACAAAGGTGCACGAATTGTGAATGGGACAAAACAGGAAGTACCTCCAAAATAAGGGTACGGAACAGGAACTGAGGCATAAGAAAGGAACAATAGCACAAGTGTCACGCAGGCTAACACAGATTGTGACAGAAAGTGTCTATTTTGCCGGGGATGCTCAGGAAAATAAGATGGTCTCCGTGGAAGTAACAAATGAATTCAGAAAGCTAAAAGTGGGTTTTGGATAATCCTTACTCTATGTACTATACACAGATAGTTAAGAGAGTCCAGCTTGGTGACCTTAGGATCTCGTCTCTGCTATTTGCAGACGATGTGGTCCTTATGGCCTCATCAGGCTGTGACCTTCAGCGTTTACTGGAGCGGTTTGCAGCTGAGTGTGAAGCTTCTGGGATGAGACTCAGCACCTCCAAATCCGAGGCCATGGTTCTCAGTCGGAAACGGGTGGACTGTACCCTCCGGGTTGGGAGTGAGGTCTTGCCTCAGGTGGAGGAGTTCAAGTATCTCGGGTTCTTGTTCACGAGTGAGGGAAGGTTGGAGCGTGAGATCGACAGACGGATCGGTGCAGCATCTGCAGTAATGCGGTCGCTGTACCGGACCGTCGTGGTGAAGAGAGAGCTGAGCCGGAAGGCAAAGCTCTCTGTTTACCGATCGATCTACGTTCCCACCCTCACCTATGGTCATGAGTTATGGGTCATGACCGAAAGAACGAGATCGCGGATACAAGCGGCGGAAATGAGTTTCCTTCGTAGGGTGGCTGGACTCACCCTAAGAGATAGGGTGAGGAGCTCGGCCATCCGGGAGGAGCTCAGAATAGAGCCGCTGCTCCTTCACATCGAGAGGAGCCAGTTGAGGGGGCTCGGGCATCTAGTCCGGATGCCTTCCGGGCGCCGGGGTGTTTCGGGCATGCCCAGCCGGAAGATGGCCCCGGGGGAAGACCTAGGACACGCTGGAGGGACTATGTTTCACAGCTGGCCTGGGAACACCTTAATGTCCTCCCGGTAGAGATGGAAGAGGTCGCGGAGACCGGGAAGTCCATTTCCCTACTGAGACTGCTGCCCCCGCGACCCGGACCCCAATAAGCGGAGGGAAATGGAATAGAATGGAACGGAATGTAAACCTTTATTCTATTTGTGTAAAGCCACTCTTTGTTTTCAGCCTTTGATCCACTTCAAAAACCGCTGGACCTAGACCTCTACAATCTGGACTGAATTACCCTACAGACCCCAGAGACGAATAAAAACACAGTTTGTGATTTGTGAAACCTTTATTCTGTTTGTGAAAATCCAGTTAATCCAGAAAACCGATGTTCAGGAAATGAACCCTTCCTCGAATCAACTGACTGAAATGGTTCAAAGCCTCATGAGCAGGGGGCAGCAAAGACCAGAAAAATCTCCCAACGATGTCAGGAAAAGCATTTTTGATTTTTCTCTACATGTTTTGAGAACATAAGGTTCGGGAAGCCTCCAGATGTAACGGGCAAGTTGGCAACACTGGATGTCACTGAGATGGGAACACATTCACAGTTAGAAAATACATAAAATAATGCCCTGCGATTGGCTGGCGACCAGTCCAGGGTGTACCCCACCTCCCGCCGCAAAGCCAGCTGGGATAGGCTCCAGCATACCCGCCACCCAAATGAGGATAAGCGGCATAGAAAATAAATGAATGAAATAATCCATCGTAAAAATATCAGAGCATATAAACAGGAAATGATTCCGAAAATAAAAAAATGCAGATATATGAACTCTTTTTATCTTAAAGTTGGCGATTTTTTATTTGACACAAATCAGTTCAGCGTTTTCAGCTCAGGGTAGGTCTACACGTGCAGTGAGGAAGTGGGAGGGGCCACAGGTGTGTCAGGTGTCTTTCACAGTAAAAGTATTTCCCGTTCATTGGGGCTTTTTAATCGGTCCATTTGAAAGACTGCCTAACTTAATAACACTTCAACGAGCGAGGGTTTATTTTGAAAGAAATCCGCCGGATGTGCCCTCGCGTGTTTGCCGTCTTCACGAGGAGGAGCTGAAGGTCACAGCACGAGCGCCTCGGTTGGCATCATCACCTTCTTCTTCTTCTTCTCCCTCACCAGAGGACACGAGGAGTTTCTCGGTCCAAAATGGGGAACCGGGGCATGGAGGATCTCATCCCGCTGGTGAACCGGCTCCAGGACGCTTTCTCGTCCATCGGCCAGAACGCCAGCCTAGACCTTCCTCAGATCGCGGTGGTGGGCGGCCAGAGTGCCGGGAAGAGTTCGGTTCTGGAGAATTTCGTGGGGAAGTAAGTCAAGCGTTCTGTGGATGTTTTTTCGGACCGAGCCGAGCCGAACCGAACCAGTCCGAAAAAGCGACCGGGCCCTGCTGCAGGATGTGCAGAGCTGCTGGTGGAAGAAATGACAAGATAATTCCTGATCATTTATGTTCATATACATCATACATTTGCATAATGTAGTGTTTATATTATACTTACATATGGCATTTATTATATACCATAATATTGCATATACCAAAGATTTCAAATGCTGTTTATTTGAGTAAATCCTTCATCATTTTGCTGTTTTACTGTACTTTAATTATGTAATGTTGATATTGCTATTATTATTATATATGATATATTATTATCCATGCATCCATTTTCTATCCCCACAAGGTTTGCATGTTGGAGCCCAGCTGACTTTGGGGCAAAACCCCGGACGGGTCGCCAGCCAATCACAGGGCACACATAGACAAGCATGTACACTCCCATTCATATCTATGGACAATTTTGAGATTCAAACAGCAACATGGTAGCCACTCGATATTAGCAGTACTGGTAGGAGTTATTTTAGGTATTGTATTGTATTGTCCTCATTATAGAGTCACAGGTCAGCTAGAGTCTATCCCAGCTGACTTTGGGTGACTGCTGGGCTACTATATATACTGTAGTAGGTACTGTAGGCAGGTACAAATATACTGTAGTAGGTACTGTAGGCAGGTACAAATATACTGCAGTAGGTACTCTAGGTGGGTACATATATGTACTGTAGTAGGTACTGTACTGTAGTTGGGTGCAAGTAGATCATGTAGGCAGGTACAAAAATACTGTAGTAGGTACGGCAGGTGGGTACAAATATACTGCAGTAGGTACTGTACTGTAGTTGGGTGCAAGTAAATACTGTAGGCAGGTACAAATATACTG
>QODF01000080.1:879458-900701 GCA_024372805.1 Oostethus manadensis | reverse complement strand
TCCCACCCTCACCTATGGTCATGAGTTATGGGTCATGACCGAAAGAACGAGATCGCGGATACAAGCGGCGGAAATGAGTTTCCTTCGTAGGGTGGCTGGACTCACCCTAAGAGATAGGGTGAGGAGCTCGGCCATCCGGGAGGAGCTCAGAATAGAGCCGCTGCTCCTTCACATCGAGAGGAGCCAGTTGAGGGGGCTCGGGCATCTAGTCCGGATGCCTTCCGGGCGCCGAGGTGTTTTGGGCATGCCCAGCCGGAAGATGGCCCCGGGGGAAGACCTAGGACACGCTGGAGGGACTATGTTTCACAGCTGGCCTGGGAACACCTTAATGTCCTCCCGGTAGAGATGGAAGAGGTCGCGGAGACCGGGAAGTCCATTTCCCTACTGAGACTGCTGCCCCCGCGACCCGGACCCCAATAAGCGGAGGGAAATGGAATAGAATGGAACGGAATGAAAACCTTTATTCTATTTGTGTAAAGCCACTCTTTGTTTTCAGCCTTTGATCCACTTCAAAAACCGCTGGGCCTAGACCTCTACAATCTGGACTGAATTACCCTACAGACCCCAGAGACGAATAAAAACACAGTTTGTGATTTGTGAAACCTTTATTCTGTTTGTGAAAATCCAGTTAATCCAGAAAACCGATGTTCAGGAAATGAACCCTTCCTCGAACCAACTGACTGAAATGGTTCAAAGCCTCATGAGCAGGGGGCAGCAAAGACCAGAAAAATCTCCCAACGATGTCAGGAAAAGCATTTTTGATTTTTCTCTACATGTTTTGAGAACATAAGGTTCGGGAAGCCTCCAGATGTAACGGGCAAGTTGGCAACACTGGATGTCACTGAGATGGGAACACATTCACAGTTAGAAAATACATAAAATAATGCCCTGCGATTGGCTGGCGACCAGTCCAGGGTGTACCCCACCTCCCGCCGCAAAGCCAGCTGGGATAGGCTCCAGCATACCCGCCACCCAAATGAGGATAAGCGGCATAGAAAATAAATGAATGAAATAATCCATCGTAAAAATATCAGAGCATATAAACAGGAAATGATTCCGAAAAAAAAAATGCAGATATATGAACTCTTTTTATCTTAAAGTTGGCTATTTTTTATTTGACACAAATCCGTTCAGCGTTTTCAGCTCAGGGTAGGTCTACACGTGCAGTGAGGAAGTGGGAGGGGCCACAGGTGTGTCAGGTGTCTTTCACAGTAAAAGTATTTCCCGTTCATTGGGGCTTTTTAATCGGTCCATTTGAAAGACTGCCTAACTTAATAACACTTCAACGAGCGAGGGTTTATTTTGAAAGAAATCCGCCGGATGTGCGCTCGCGTGTTTGCCGTCTTCACGAGGAGGAGCTGAAGGTCACAGCACGAGCGCCTCGGTTGGCATCATCACCTTCTTCTTCTTCTTCTCCCTCACCAGAGGACACGAGGAGTATCTCGGTCCAAAATGGGGAACCGGGGCATGGAGGATCTCATCCCGCTGGTGAACCGGCTCCAGGACGCTTTCTCGTCCATCGGCCAGAACGCCAGCCTGGACCTTCCTCAGATCGCGGTGGTGGGCGGCCAGAGTGCCGGGAAGAGTTCGGTTCTGGAGAATTTCGTGGGGAAGTAAGTCAAGCGTTCTGTGGATGTTTTTTCGGACCGAGCCGAGCCGAGCCGAACCAGTCCGAAAAAGCGACCGGGCCCTGCTGCAGGATGTGCAGAGCTGCTGGTGGAAGAAATGACAAGATAATTCCTGATCATTTATGTTCATATACATCATACATTTGCATAATGTAGTTTTTATATTATACTTACATATGGCATTTATTATATACCATAATATTGCATATACCAAAGATTTCAAATGCTGTTTATTTAAGTAAATCTTTCATCATTTTTCTGTTTTACTGTACTTTAATTATGTAATGTTGATATTGCTATTATTATTATATATGATATATTATTATCCATGCATCCATTTTCTATCCCCACAAGGTTTGCATGTTGGAGCCCAGCTGACTTTGGGGCAAAACCCCGGACGGGTCGCCAGCCAATCACAGGGCACACATAGACAAGCATGTACACTCCCATTCATATCTATGGACAATTTTGAGATTCAAACAGCAACATGTTAGCCACTCGATATTAGTAGTACTGGTAGGAGTTATTTTAGGTATTGTATTGTATTGTCCTCATTATAGAGTCACAGGTCAGCTAGAGTCTATCCCAGCTGACTTTGGGTGACTGCTGGGCTACTATATGTACTGTAGTAGGTACTGTAGGCAGGTACAAATATACTGTAGTAGGTACTGTAGGCAGGTACAAATATACTGTAGTAGGTACTGTAGGCAGGTACAAATATACTGTAGTAGGTACTGTAGGTGGGTACATATATACTGTAGTAGGTACTGTAGGTGGGTACAAATATACTGCAGTAGGTACTCTTGGTGGGTACATATATACTGTAGTAGGTACTGTACTGTAGTTGGGTGCAAGTAGATACTGTAGGCAGGTACAAATATACTGTAGTAGGTACTGTAGGTGGGTACATATATACTGTAGTAGGTACTGTACTGTAGTTGGGTGCAAGTAGATACTGTAGGCAGGTACAAATATACTGTAGTAGGTACTGTAGGTGGGTACATATATACTGTAGTAGGTACTCTAGGTGGGTACAAATATACTGCAGTAGGTACTCTAGGTGGGTACATATATACTGTAGTAGGTACTGTACTGTAGTTGGGTGCAAGTAGATACTGTAGGCAGGTACAAATATACTGTAGTAGGTACTGTAGGTGGGTACATATATACTGTAGTAGGTACTGTACTGTAGTTGGGTGCAAGTAGATACTGTAGGCAGGTACAAATATACTGTAGTAGGTACTGTAGGTGGGTACAAATATACTGTAGTAGGTACTCTAGGTGGGTACATATATACTGTAGTAGGTACTGTACTGTAGTTGGGTGCAAGTAGATACTGTAGGCAGGTACATATATACTGTAGTAGGTACTGTAGGCGGGTACAAATATACTGCAGTAGGTACTCTAGGTGGGTACATATATACTGTAGTAGGTACTGTACTGTAGTTGGGTGCAAGTAGATCCTGTAGGCAGGTACTAATATACTGTAGTAGGTACTGCAGGTGGGTGCATATATACTGTAGTAGGTACTGTAGGTGGGTACATATATACTGCAGTAGGTACTTTAGGTGGGTACATATATACTGTAGTAGGTACTGTACTGTAGTTGGGTGCAAGTAGATCCTGTAGGCAGGTACAAATATACTGCAGTAGGTACTTTAGGTGGGTGCATATATACTGTAGTAGGTACTTTAGGTGGGTGCATATATACTGTAGTAGGTACTGTACTGTAGTTGGGTGCAAGTAGATCCTGTAGGCAGGTACAAATATACTGTAGTAGGTACTGTAGGTGGGTGCATATATACTGTAGTAGGTACTGTAGGTGGATATTTACACCCTATAGTGGGTACTGTCGTTGAGTACATATACTGCATAGTGTATGTGAAAAAGTGTTTTCTGCCTTCTTGATATTTTAGCATATTTTTCACACTGAAATGTTTCAGATCATCAAATGTAAATATTAGTCAATGACAACACAACTTAATACAAAATGCAGTTTTGAAATGATTACGTTGTTATGATTAAGGGATAAAAAATGCTAAGCTACATGGCCCTGTGCCAAAAAGTGATGTTACCCCAAAGCTAATAAGTGGTTGGGCCACCCTTAACAGCAACAATCAAGTGTTTGCCAGAACTTGTAAGGAGTCTCTTACAGCGCTGGGAGGAATTCAGCAGAATTGTTGTCATCCGGTTGTCATTCATTGTTGCCGTCGTTGGAGGCTTTTCCAGTGCGAAGCGCCTTTTGAAGGTCATGCCACAGCATCTCTATAGGATTCAGGTCAGCACTTTGACTAGACCACTTCAAAGTGTTCATTTGTTTTTTCTTCTGCCACTCAGCGGTGGACCTGCTTGTGTGTTTTGGATCATTGTCCTGCTGCAAAACCCAAGTTAGTTTCAGTTTTAGGTCATAAACAGAAGGCCGGACATTCTCCTTCAGGATTTTTTGCAGGACAGCAGGTTTAATGGTTCCATTTTTCACAGGTCTGGAAGCAGCGAAACAGCACCAGACCAGTACACTACCACTAACATAGTTGCTGTTGCTATGATGTTCTTTTTCTGAATTATGGCGTTAATTTTACACCAGATGGACACCCACCTTCCCAAAATTTCAACTTCTGTCTTGTCAGAACCCAGAGTATTTTCCCAAAGGCCTTGAGGTTCATCAAGATGTTATTTTGAAAAACGAAACCAACCTTAATTTCCTTTTTGTCCGGCAGTGGTTTTGGTCTTGGAACAGCCATGCAGGCTGTTTTTTCCCAGTGTCTTTGTTTGAATTTATACATCAGAGGAAGACTTTTTAATCAGACTATAGTAACCTATCAGTCAAACTTCTGGGATATTGATGAGGTCAGCTAAGTAGCAGAGGGGGTTTTTAATCAGTTTCAGCTGCTTTGTTGTTAATTAAATCAACAACAGGTGCATCAGAGGGGCAACAATGACACAGACCCCAAAACAGGAATGCTTTTCCAGGTTGAGGCCACTGACTCCTTGTCTCTTTTGGCTGATTTTTTGCTGACTGACTTTCTACTGCTGTAGTTTTTTTATTTGGCTCGGATCAACATCTCTGTTGATAGCATGGTGCGCTACCTGGGCGCTACAGAGGTTGCACAAGTATTCCAACTCTTCCGGGATGGCACATTAATATGTACCGTTGCAAGAAGTTGTTTCTGTGTCTCTGTTTCTGTGCACAGTCTCAAGAGCATAGAGGAGATTCCAGGAGACAGGTAGTTACTCCCGTAGAGTTGGACAGGCCCGTAGAAGGTCCTAAACCTTCAGGAGGATCGGTATCTGCTCCTTTGTGCAAGGAGGAACAGCATGAGCCCTGCCAGAGCCCTACATAATGACCTCCAGCAGGCCACTGGTGTGAATGTTTCTGACCAAACAATCATAAACAAGCTCCATGAGGGTGGCCTGAGGGCCCTACGCCACTGGCGCCCTGTGCTCTTCACCGATGAGAGCAAGTTCAACCTGAGCACATGCGACAGACGTGAAAGGGTCTGGAGATGCCGTGGAGAACGCTATGCTGCCTGCAACATCATTCAGCATGACCGGTTTGGTGGTCGGTCAGTGATGGTCTGGGGAGGCATACCCCTGGAAGGACGCACAGACCTCTACAGGTTACATAATGGCACCCTGACTGCTATTAGGTATCGGGTTTAAATCCTTGGACCCATTGTCAGAACCTAGGTGCAGGTGCAGTGGGACCTGGGTTCCTCCTGTTCCACGACAATGCAGAACCTCATGTGGCCAGAGTATGCAGGGAGTTCCTGGAGGATAAAGGAATTGATACCATTGACTGGCCCTCACGTTCACCTGACCTAAACCCAATAGAACACCTCTGGGACAGTCTGTTTAGGTCCATCCAGCGCCGCCATGTTGCTCCTCAGACTGTCCAGGAGCTCAGTGATGCCCTGGTCCAGATCTGAGAGGAGATTCTGTACCGCTTATCCTCATTAGGGTCACGGGTATGCTGGAGCCTAACCCAGGTGACCTTGGGCGGGAGGTGGGGTACACCCTGGACTGGTCGCCAGTCAATCACAGGGTAGACATACAACCAATCACACTCACATTCACACTCTAATGGACAATTTAGAGCGGCCAATAAAGCTATCATGCATGCTTTTGGAATGCGGGAGGAAACCGGAGTACCCGGAGAAAACCTCCACACAGAGATGCCCAACGGAGAGTCCAACCCTGAACCTCCTGACTGGAGGCCAACATGCTACCCACTCAGTCACCGTGCGGCCAAAGTTCAAAGATGAGTCCAGAAAGTGAAATGGACTTTGTGTCAGCAGCTTCTTACATGTCCCACAACAGCCAATAGCGTATCATATCAAGCAGGTAAGACTGTTGCACCAACGTCATCTTATATCCAAACAGTCATTTGGAATGCAAGAAATGAGGCTGCCAACTGAGTTTTGGCCAGTTGTTGTTTTTCAAGCCATGTTGTTAGCATTTGATGTGCACTTTTTTGTGTTTTGGTTTCATTTGTCTGGCTTTCTGTGTCACTTGATAAGAAAGGTACTATTGTAGCACACACCATGCTTATTTGTTCATCGGAGAGATTTTCTTTGAGGGCGAAAATGCGACAAAGGAGATCTGTTTTTTTAGGGGCTCTTTAAAAAAACAGTCTTACTGTTAGTTATGGACAAAATCTAACCAATCCGTGTGGCTTGATTTGTATTTACATGTCCTGTGATTGACTGCTCACCAGTCCCTAATGTACAAAGACGGCTGGGATAGACTCCAGCTCACTCATACCCTTATGAGGACAAGCCCATGAATTGATGGCCACTGTCCAAATTATATGTTGTTCCTCATCACGTATAGACTATATGATAATTATGACATGAAAACTGAAATGTCATACTTAATGTTTCAAAATTAAATCTGCATGTCAAACTCCCCCACCAGAGATTTCCTCCCCCGTGGTTCTGGTATTGTCACTCGGCGACCCCTAGTGCTGCAGCTCATCACTTGTCCAACAGGTGGGACTTTGTTTTCCTTTCCTTGACACGTGTGACGGTGGTGATGATGATGATGATGATGTCCTCAAGCAGAGTATGCAGAGTTCCTGCACTGCAAAGGGAAAAAGTTCACCGACTTTGAAGAAGTTCGTCAGGAAATTGAAGCAGAAACAGATCGTGTGACGGGCCAAAACAAAGGAATCAGTCCCGTTCCTATCAACCTAAGAGTCTACTCGCCCAATGGTAACATGGCACCCCCACCCCCACGCGATGACTTACTATTGAATGCAAAGAAAATGAAAATGATAAATGCTGACATGAAATGTCAATAAATCAAATACGAGATTGTTGTATTTTATTTATTTTGTTAAATTTTTTTTCTCTGACAACATCAACTACGAACATTTGTTTTTTGCATTTTCAAGTACAAAAATGTTGCTTTCAGACTACAAAAACGGGACCTTCTGTATCACCACTTCCCAGGGATGGAATTAAAAGCAAAATGACTGGTTGGCAGCCCCTCCTCATGGGTAGAGTTAACCAGGTGTTTGTGTTGGCAGTGTTGAACCTCACCTTGGTGGATCTTCCCGGTATGACCAAAGTTCCAGTGGGAGACCAGCCAGCCGACATCGAGCAGCAAATTCGGGACATGCTCATGCAGTTTGTCACCAAGGACAACTGCCTCCTATTGGCTGTCTCTCCTGCCAACTCTGACCTTGCCAACTCCGACGCTCTGAAGGTCGCCAAGGAGGTTGACCCCCAAGGTCTCTTCATGTGCCCTGTCATCTCCTTCTGCTTGTTGGAGCTCCAGACACACCAGATCTTTAAAGTTTTGTGTGTGTGTGTGTGTGTGTGTGCAGGTCTCAGAACCATCGGTGTGGTCACCAAACTGGACCTAATGGATGAGGGAACTGATGCCAGAGACATCCTGGAAAACAGACTGCTGCCACTTCGCAGAGGTACAATCAGTTCCTTGATTCAGTTTTTAAGGTCCACAGGGTTTCTTCCAGGCTGTGTCTAGTCTATGCCCCAAGTTTTACAGGCTCGCCTCTAGAGTCTACCAGGTTGCGTAGAGGTTCGATTGAGCCGTGCCTAGTCAGTGCCGTTGGTTTTACCAGGTACCGTCCAGACCACACCTACATTCCACCAGGACATGTCTAGTCTGTGGCTCAGGCTCAGTCTATGTGATTAGTCTAATTCCCTGCCTCCAGTTGGATCGTGTCAGAACCTCCTGGTGTCTCTCTTGTACTGTTGTTCCTACCTGAAGGACTTCCCCTCTGATATCTGTGCCTGAATGATTAGGTTACATTGGAGTGGTCAACCGCAGTCAGAAGGATATTGACGGAAAGAAAGACATCACGGCAGCTTTGCAGGCTGAAAGGAAGTTCTTCTTGTCCCATGCGGCCTACCGACACCTGGCTGACCACATGGGAACTGGCTACCTGCAAAAAGTACTCAACCAGGTGTGTCTGCATCAGGCACCACGTTGTGATTTCCATGCTCTGCACCACTCTTCCAAAGGGGGAGCCACTCATCTTCTCATTGTTTTTCCTTAGCAATTGACCAATCACATCAGAGACACGTTGCCGGGGTTACGCACCAAACTTCAGAACCAGCTTCTTTCCATTGAGAAGGAAGTGTCAGAGTACAAGAACTTCAATCCTGATGATCCGAGTCGGAAAACAAAGGCCTTGCTGCAGTCAGTACACACGCACACACATCAACCATGTCGGAAGGAAGCCCCTAGAAAATGGACAAGTCAAAATTGATATTAAATATAAATATTGTAGAAACAACAAACATTTCATGTAATTTTTGTCGTGTGTGTGAGAAAGGATGGTGCAGCAGTTTGCAGTGGACTTTGAAAAGCGAATAGAAGGTTCTGGAGACCAGGTGGACACTTGTGAGCTGTCAGGAGGAGCAAAGATCAATCGCATCTTTCACGAACGATTCCCCTTCGAACTTGTTAAAGTAAAGATAGTATCATAATAATGATATCATATACTCATGAAGTCAAGTTTTGTATCATCTTACGTGTGTGCTTTTGCCCAGTTGGAGAGTGATGAGAAGACTCTCCGTAAAGAAATCAGCTACGCTATCAAGAACATTCATGGCATCAGGTGACTTCAAGTGTATGTTTGTGCCCTTGTGTGTGTGCGTGCATGTAACGGGTGTGTGTTGTTTTCCAGGACGGGTCTGTTCACACCTGACATGGCCTTTGAGACTATCGTCAAGCGTCTGATCAGTCAAATTAAAGAACCTTGTCACAAGTGCATCGACTTGGTCATCGGTGAACTCGTCAACACTGTCAGGCTCTGTGCACTCAAGGTACCACCACAGTACTCTACCAGTACTGTATTAGTACTAGAGATTTAACATCTCTTTGTGGTAGACAATTCCATACACATCTAGATAGCTGGGTTAAGATAAACCATAGACTGTACATGTATTTTCAGAAAAGAACAAGTCCATACAATGCAGTGTACAAACCATAGGATTCAATTAAATACAATTAAACTGTATTTAATTGAATCCTATGGTTTGTACATCATGACCGAAAGAATGAGGTCGCGGATACAAGCGGCGGAATTGAGTTTCCTCCATAGGGTGGCGGGACTCACCCTAAGAGATAGGGCGGGGAGCTCGGCCATCCGGGAGGAGCTCAGAGTGGAGCCGCTGCTCCTTCACATCGAGAGGAGCCAGTTGAGGTGGCTCGGGCATCTAGTCCGGATGCCTCCCGGGCGCCTCCCTGGTGAGGTGTTTCGGGCATGCCCGAAAGCCCCCGGGAAGACCTAGGACACGCTGGAGGGACTATGTCTCTCAGCTGGCCTGAAAACGCCTTGGTGTCCTCCCGGTGGAGCTGGAAGAGGTCGCTGGGGACCGGGAAGTCTGGACTTCCCTACTGAAGCTGCTGCCCCCGCGACCCGGACCCGGATAAGCGGAGGAAAATGGATGGATGGATGGATGGACAATTCAATTGATGCAATTCAACATTTGTTCACCTAGACTCAAATCTGCATGCAGGTGTGACACCTATGTGGCTATGCGGGTCATCAGCTGGTAACCATTGATGTTTCGTTCCTTTACCCCAGTACATCTCCCAATGGCGGAACGATGGTAGAGATCTCTCCCTACCACCCCCTGCTGATGCCCTAGGTGTTGTCTGGCCTACCAACTCCCCTTCTTAGCCAAAACCAGAAGATAAAAGCTCCCTTTCTCTGCGTCCTCAGCCAATTTATTGATGACTCCCCGACGTGGATATATTGCCCATATCATGAAGTAGGCGAGTAGTTCAGGCTCCAACCAACAAAACCCCTGAACCCCACCTTAACAGAGCAGGTAACGGCTTTCCAACCAGCCTCCCTGCACTCTGCTGCAGGTCAGCACATTTAGCATGCTTCTGCTCATGGGCTGCTTGTAAGTTCTCCTCCCATGGCACAGTGAGCTCCACCAATAGGACAGTCTTGCAAGCTCCCGATCACATTACCACTTCAGGGAGGAGTGATGTCTCTGGGGAACTGCGGTTGCTGATGTTCACACTGCGGTGTGAACATCAGGTTTCAATCACATTTCATGTGCAGATAGATATTAAAGTACACACTGTACGGTTTGCACAGACGCTAATAAAGCTATGAGGAGGTGTTTGACCTACATTCTTATCATTGCACGACAAAATGGAACATACGCCAAAACAACAGTGACTCCCAAACGACCAGCACCCCATTCAACCAGAACACAAACATGCACAAACTTAACGCTCACTACATACCTTTTATCTTGTTGTGCCCCGCCCAGCCAGGAGTTTGCAAGGCTTCAGGTTGCACTTAACTTTGAATGTGGTCCAACACCCCCATACCAAATAGAAGAGGAAGAAGTCATCTAGCTAACAAGCATGTATACCAATGAAAATACACCCCATTTCCTATGAAAAATTGCATATTTTAGGATGTCCACGCAAAATCACTAAAATAGCTTAAAAAAACCCCCACATTCATATAAAACGTGCCGTGCTTATATCCGATGCCTTATTTCCTTTTTATGCATTCAATCGATTTTTGACCTTTCAAACGATGTATGTGTGGTCTGGAATGGCAATTTGGTGAACACAGCTCAAAGGAGTAATAAGGGCCAATATTATATTCAAAATGTATGAATGAAAAAATCATTACAAACCCACCGTTTTTAAATGTCTTATGGCGGTAATTTTTCCCACGGTTAGACGGTCCTTGAAGGGTCATTGTAACTTTGTTATACTCCTGTAATACTTTGTGTAATGCTCTATATTATACATGCTGATACTAAGTGGGAATGCATGGAGGGGAGAATGGATGACCTTATTGGGTGTTAATGTGTATATTTGTTCAGGCTGGTACCCATGGATGGTAGCTCTGTATTCGTTTTATATTCCTTCTCTCCTTTAGTCATGGTCATTGACACAGGCCCTCACAACTGAAAGTACTCCCTGCTTCCTACACCCCCCCTTACAATTCACTACCCACTAGTTGAGAAGTACTGGTATAGACAGTATGTATATGCTGTGATCTTCCTGGTGTTGTTAGTTGGCTCAGTACCCGATGCTGCGGGAAGAGATGGAGAGGATCGTCACTCAGCACATCCGAGACAGAGAAAGTCGCACAAAAGACCAGGTACACTTCAACTGTCTCTTTGTTCCTGCATGTCCCACAGTACTTGTATCATCTTTGTTCCTGCATGTACCACAGTGCTTGTCTTCTTTGTTCCCGCGTGTCCAACAGTACTTGTCTTCTTGGTTCTTGTGTGTTCCACAGTATTTGTCTATACAGTGGTATGCAAAGGTTTGGGCAACCCTGGTAATTTTTAAGATTCCTTATACATCAATAATTATTTGGATCAGCATTTTCAGTTAAATATATCATATAGCAGACAAACACAGTCATATTAGAGAAGTTTTTAGGATTTACAGAAAGACTGCAATAATTATTTAAACAAAATTAGGCAGGTGCACAAATTTGGGGACCCCAACAGAAAAATTACATCAATATTTAGTAGATACTCCTTTTGAATCAGAATCAGAAAAAAACTTTATTGCCATTTTAAGTGAACAATTCACAAACTAGGAACTTTCTTTGGCGACTCAGTGCGACGTAGAATTCTAAGTAAACATAGAGCATTAAATAAACATAGAACTAACTAAACATAGAACCCTGAGTAAAAAGTTGAAATAAGTAAAGGCATGAGGGTGTTTTTAGTGCAGGTTTTATAAGGTGCCAATAGTCCTGGTTATAAAGTGAGCATAGTGCAAATGTTATAAAGTGTTCATGAGTTCAACAGCAGCAGGAAAGAAACTGTTCTTGTGGCGAGAGGTTCTGGTCCGAATGGACCGTAACCTTCTGCCAGAGGGGAGTGGCTCAAATAGTCCATGTCCAGGGTGGGAAGGGTCTGCAAGTATCCGGCCTGCTCGCCCCTGAGTTCTGGAGACGTACAGGTCCTGGAGAGATGGAAGGCTGCAGCCGATCACTTTCTCGGCAGAGCGCACGATGCGCTGCAGTCTGTGTTTGTCCCTGGCAGTGGCCCCAGCGAACCACACTGTGATGGAGGTGGTGAGGATGGACTCAATAATGGCCGTGTAGAATTGCACCATCGTCTGGACAGGCAGCTTGGCTTTCCTCAGCTGCCTCAGGAAGTACATCCTCTGCTGAGCCTTCTTGATGATGGAGCTGATG
Source organism: Oostethus manadensis (assembly GCA_024372805.1). NCBI lineage: Eukaryota > Metazoa > Chordata > Actinopteri > Syngnathiformes > Syngnathidae > Oostethus > Oostethus manadensis. The sequence continues at coordinate 888,404 of QODF01000080.1, read as the reverse complement.
GTCTGCTCCCACTTGAGGTCGTGGGTGATGTTAGTGCCCAGGAAGCGGAAGGAGTCCACAGTTGTGATGGGGGAGTCTATGGGGGCTTTGACTTTCCTGAAGTCCACGATCATCTCCACTGTCTTCTGAGCATTGAGCTCCAGGTTGTTGCAGCTGCACCACGACACCAGCCGGTCCACCTCCTTCCTGTAAGCAGACTCATCACCGTCTGAGATGAGCCTGATGAGGGTGGTGTCTTCCACAAACGTAATCAATTTCACCGAGTCGTGGCCGGAGGTGCAGCTGTTGGTGTACAGGGAGAAGAGCAGGGGGGAAAGTACACAACCCTGTGGGGATCCTGTACTGAGAGTCTGAGCGTCCGAGACGTTCTTCCCGAGCCGCACGCGCTGCCTCCGGTCCGTCAGGAAGTCAGTGATCCACCTGCAGGTGGAGTCAGGCACGTTGAGCTGGGTGAGCTTGTCCTGGAGCAGAGCAGGGAGGATGGTGTTGATTGCAGAGCTGAAGTCCACAAACAGGATCCTGGCGTAGGTTCCTGGGGAGTCCAGAAGCTGCAGGATGTAGTGGAGGGCCAGGTTGATGGCGTCATCTACAGACCGGTTGGCTTTGTAGGCGAACTGAAGAGGGTCCAGGAAGGGGGAGGTAAAGGACTTGACTTCAACATTGTCTCATATTCTTTAACATTGTTGGCAAGAATCTGCTGATACTGACTGGATAACATGCAACCTTCAGTTTGAACAAGATTGCCAGTTCCTGTACTGGCCACACAGCCCCACAGCATGATGGAGCCTCCACCAGTTTTACAGTGTAGGGTGTATACTGTGTATGTAATGCTGTGTTCTTCATCCGCCATGCACCGCCCCTTGTTACGTCCAAATAACTTTTATAAATACATTTTTAGTTTCAGTCCACAGCACCTTGTTCCAAGATGAAGCTGTGCGCAGAAAGGGCTTCTTCCTCATACAGCATCCCCTTGTGCAAAGTGTGCTGAGTAGTTGGCCGAGGCACAGTGACACCATCTGCAGCAAGATCATGTTGTAGGTCTTTGGAGCTGCTCTGTGGGTTGAGTTTGACAGTTATTACCATCCTTCGCCTCTGCTTGCGAGGTTTTTATTGGCCTGCCACTCCGGGGCTTAACCAGAACTGTGCTTGTGACTTTCTCTGACAGCTGGAATTTCTGAGGTAGCTTTTTGTATCCTTCCCCCAAATCCTGATGTTGAACAATCTTTGTTTTCAGGTCATTTGACAGTTGTTTTGAGACTCACATGTTCCCATACTTCAGAGAAAATGCAAAGAGGAGAAGAACTTGCAATTGGCCACCTTAAATACCCTTTCTCGTGAGTGGCATTACCTGTGCATGTAGGTCAAGACTCAATGAGCTTACCAAACAAATTCTATGTTCCAATAATTAGTGCTAAAGGTATTCAAATCAATAAAACAACAGGGGTGTCCAAATTTTCTTTTGCATGCCTAGTTTTGTTTAAATAATTATTGCACACTTTCTGTAAATTCTAAAAACTTCATTTCACTTCTCAGATATTACTGTGTTCGTCTGCTGTATGATATATTTCACTAAAATTGCTAATGCAAACAACTAATGATTTATAAAAGAAAATCTTGAAAATTTTTAGGGGTGCCCAAACCTTTGCATACCACTGTATGTCTCTTTGTCCCATGTGTCCAGCAGTGTTTGTGTCCTCATGTATCCCACAGTGCTTGTATCTTCTTTGTCCTTGTGTGTTCCACCGTATTTGTCTCTCTATACCATGGTATGCAAAAGTTTGGGCAACCCTGATCATTTTCTCTACGCGCCTCGTTGTCCCTGTGTGTTACTTACCAATTTAGAGGAACCGTCCACATATGAGTGTGTTTGTATTTCAGGTCCTGCTGCTGGTGGACATTGAGTTGGCGTACATCAACACAAACCATGAGGACTTCATTGGTTTTGCAAAGTAAGAGTGAAGATGTGTGTATTATATGATGTGCATTATATGTTTTCTATGAATAAGGACATCAATGTGTGTGGCAGTGCCCAGCAGAAGAGTAGTCAGATGAGCAAGAAGAAAGCCAGCGCGACTCAGGTGTGTATGATCATGTGACCTGGCTTGTCATTTATTCATAATAGGCTAGGGCGGGTAAGAGATTATTATGATATGATGACGGTTTCAAATCTGTTATCTCGTAATATCTTTACTGAGAATAGACAAAAGGCAAATTAAAACAGTCTTTTTGAAACCATATAATATAACATGATGAAAGTTGAAGTATTAACAAAAAATAACAGTGCATTTCTTTCTAGATAAATAAAATATATAAAATACATTTTCTTAGTAAAAACAACCAAAAGAAAAAAAAAAAAAAATCTAACAAGTGACTCAAAAAAAAAAAAAAATGTTTTAAACTCGGGATGTTATGTTATTTTATAGTGGCAGGTCAACTACATTTGGTGGTCCTCTGCGGTATGTGAGTAATATGTCCACTCACAACAGTGCAGTCGTAATGCTAACAAGGAAGCTATCTATAGGTCATATCTATATCTATTCAACACATGGAAGACAGTTTCGACTGTGAGGAATAACATAGGACATAACAAAGTATTTCCACGTTATGGCTGCCCTGGACCTCCACTTTCTCTTATATTGTAGAAACCCTACGATGCACAATTTTAGTGATTTTGAAGCCGTGACTTTTTCATGCCTATGCCTAATCCATAATGAATCATATATTCATTCTTGTGTTGGCAGGATGAGATTATGGTGAGTGCTTCACTTGGTTCGGGCTGCTGTGCTGATGTGTTGATGACATCATCACTCACCTTCCTAACAGGTGATTCGTAAAGGCTGGCTGACCATCAATAATATTGGCATCATGAAGGGCGGAGCCAAAGAATACTGGTTTGTTTTGACTGCTGAGACCTTGTCCTGGTACAAAGATGACGAGGTAATGCGACAGAAAAACATACACATGCAATATTACATTCCTAAAAATAAATACTAGTAATACATTAGTAGTAATAACAATCATATAATAATGTTAGTGCTGTTAAGAGATTAGATATGAATTAATTATGATCTGTATTTAAGTGATCTCATGAATATCACCTAAAATCACCTAAAACTCCTCACCTTGGGGTATTGTCATTTACACCTATTACAATAATGTGGTAGAGCAAAATATTTATACAAAACAAAAAAAGTGGCTTTTTGAAGTAATTTATTGTTTTTAACAGACTTGAACAGATGCAGTCCTCGCCATTAACATTACGCTGTATTTGAGACTCGTCCCAAGTGCAGCCAGCTACCTTCAGTGTCCACCAGCACGTGGGAATATTGCTGCGATGTAGGCAAGAGAAAAACTCCCTCTGGGCAAGAAACCTTGGACAGAATCCAGGCTCTGTAGGGCCGTCTGTCTCGACTGTTTGGGTTGAGATATAAAAGAATGGAGGCATACGTGCAAGCTCAAGCCAGAAGTCTTAGTCTTAGACCAAGGAACAAAGACAAACAACTCTTTAAGATATACTGGTGCCTGATCGTGTAGTGCTTTATAGGTAAGAAGGAGAATTTTAGATTCAATTCTAAATTGTAAGAGTAACCAGTACAGCGAGGCTAATACGGGCGAGATATGATCTCTACTTTTGGTTCCAGTTACGACTCGTACGACAGAATTTTGGACATGCTGAAGGATCTAAAGATTTCTTAGGGCAGCCTATTAACAAAGCGTTACAATAATCCAACCTGGAGGTCACAAAGCAAGAACACATTTTTTCGGATTTTCTTTGTATTTTGTAAATGGAAAAATGCTGTTCTTTGACACTTGTTGTATTTGGGAAATAAAGGAAAGGTCCAGATGGAAGATGACACCAAGGTTTCTGACTGTATTATGAGGGGGGTGAGTACAAGACCATCTGAAGCAGTAATATCATTTGCAAGATTGTCACTGAGGTGCTGGGGACCAAGGACTATGATTTCAGTTTGATCTGAGTTTAATAGTAAAAAGTTTGAAGTCATTCAGTTCTTTATGTCGGTTAGGCACGCCTGGAGTTTGGATAGCTGACTAGCTTGGTTAGGTTTCATTGACATTGACAAGTAGAGTTGTGTGTCATCTGCATAGCAATGAAAATTAACAAGAGTGTTTTCTCCTGCCATTCCCTAAAGGGGACATGTAAATCCTGAGTAATACTGGTCATAGCACAGAACCTTGAGGAATGCCATGATTGACCTCCGCATGTCTGGATTCTTTATTGCTAATGGATACAAACTGCAGGCGATCTGGCAGATAAGACTGAAACCATTTTAATGCAGTTCCTTTAACACCAAAGGTGAGTTATAATTCCCATATTAGAAGTTGGTGGTCAATTGTATCAAATTCTGCTTTAAGGTCTAGTAAACCTAATACCGAAACGAGGCCGTGAGGAGGTTGTTTGTAATTTCTACAAGAGCTGTTTCTGTACTGTGGTATATCCTAAATCCTGACAGAAAGACCTCAAGCAGATTATTGTTTTGAAGGAAATTGTGTAATTATGGGCAACTACTTTCTCTAGAATCTTGGAGAAAAATGAAAGATTGGATATTGGTCTGTAATTAGCTAGTACGTGGCTCGAGGTTAGGTTTTTTTTAAGAAGCGGCTTGATTACAGCCACTTTGAATGACTGTGGTACGTAGCCTGTCACTAGTGACATTGATTATATTGAGAAAAGCTAGTGGAGTAGTATCTTTAAACAAATGGGTAGGGATGGGATCTAACTAACTCTTACTGTCTTGGTTGACACGGCTCTTCAACATCGCATGGAAGCCGGGAACAGTACCTCTGGAAAGGCAGACTGGGGTGGTGGTCCCCATTTTTAAAAAGGGTGACCGGAGGGTGTTTGTTTCAAATACAGAGGGCTCAGCCTCCCCGGTAAAGTCTATTCCAGGTTGCTGGAGAGAAGAGTATGACCGTTAGTCGAACCTCGGTTGCAGGAGGTGCAATGTGGCTTTCCTCCCGGTCACGGAACACTGGACCAGCTCTACACCCCTTGCAGTACTGGAGGGTATGTGGATGTTTGCCTAACCGGTCTACATGTGCTTTGTAGACTTTGTAAAGGCCTTAGACCGTGTTCCTCGTGGTGTCCTGTAGGCGGTGCTCCGGAAGTACGGGATTGGTGGTACGTTACTGCGTGCCATTCGGTCCATGTACAATCAAAACAGGAGCCTGGTTCACATTTCTAGCAGTAAGTCAAGCTTGTTTCCGGTGATCGTTGGCCTCCGCCAAGGCTGCCCTTTGTCACCGATTTTGTTCATAACCTTCATGGACAGAATTTCTAGGCCCAGTCAAGGCATCGAGGGAGTTCAACTTGGTGACCTTAGGATCTCGTCTCTGCTATTTGCAGACAATGTGGTCGTGATGGCCTCATTAGGCTGTGACCTTCAGCGTTTACTGGAGCAGTTCGCAGCTGAGTGTGAAGCTTCCGGGATGAGACTCAGCACCTCCAAATCCGAGGCCATGGTTCTCAGTCGGAAACGGGTAGATTGTACCCTCTGGGTTGGGAGTGAGGACATTCCCCATGAGTTCAAGTATCTTGGGGTTTTGTTCACGAGTGAGGGACGGTTGGAGCATGAGGTCGACAGACGAATCGGTGCAGCATTTGCAGTAATGCAGTAACTGCACCAAACCGTCGTGGTGAAGAGAGAGCTGAGCCGGAAGGCAAAGCTCTCTGTTTACCGATCGATTTATGTTCTCACCCTCACCTACAGTCATGAGTGAGTTATGGGTCATGACAGAAAGAACGAGATCGCGGATACAAACGGCGGAAATTAGTTTTCTCCCTAAGGTGGCTGGACTCACCCTAAGAGATAGGGTGAGGAGCTCAGCCACCTGGGAGGAGCTCAGAGTAGAGCTGCTGCTTCTTCACATCGAAAGGAGTCAGTTCAGGTGGCTAGGGTATCTAGACTGAATGCCTCCCGGACGCCTCCCTGGTGAGGTTTTTCGGGCATGCCCAGCCGGGAGAAGACCCCGAGGAAGACCTAGAACACACTGGTGGAAGAATGTCACACAACTGACCTGGGAACGCCTTGGTGTCCTCTCGGTGGAGCTGGAAGAGGTCGCCAGAGACCGGGTAGTCTGGACTTCCCTACTGAAACTGCTGTCCCCGCGACCTGGACCCGCATAAGCGGAGGAAAATGGAATGGAAAATGCAGTTCCATATATAAAGCTCTGAGGTTAACATATCACAAAACAGTAAAACTGGTTTTCTATGCGCTCTGTTGGATCTTAAGGAGGTTGTATGTACTGGTTTAACATGCAAAAAGGAGAGACGGAAGTGAGACAAAAAAGCAATGTATTGCAAAGAAGAATTCCAATGAAATGAAAATGAGCCAGTGGATCCCACTGACTGGCCATTAAAACACAGGATCATCTTCTGCCCAAATGAAGGTTGTTACTTGTGCCGAGTGCAGTCCAGTAACCATCAGGCGTCATCTGCCAGAAAAGGCTTTTAAGAAGAAAGAGCACCAAACATGGGAAAGGTGGAGGAAAGTTCTAGTCTCCCTTGACGGTCTGGATGGCTTCCAATGTTACTGGCATGACAAAGAGATCCCATTTGAGATGTTTTCCACACAGCACAGTGGGGGGGGGGGGGGGGCATCATGATCCTTCAATAAAACAATGGAGCTTCATGTTTGCGGAGGCGCTAAACGGCCGATGGCGATGTTGCAGTGGAGCATCCCTCACGTCTGTGCGGTAATGACTGTCTTTTGCAACAGGATAACACGCTCACGATTTTGGACCATCCTGTGTATTCCCCTTACAGTGCATGCCCTGTGTGAAGCCATCTTCATCACCTATTTAATAAATTGCTTGCTCAATTTCTGTCTGACTCCCATTTCTTCTTTTTGCATTTCAAAGCTGTACTTTGGAGCTTCTTAAAGTGCAAAATGTAAATTCTTGCAATTTTTCAATTAGTTTGAGTGTGTGTGTGTGTGTATACAGTATATACTCTATATGCATTAGGTGTTGGGGAACAAGGACACTTTGTTAAGAAAACATCTTAAGGTTCTTCGGAAACTTGAAAAACACCAGGAGGCAGTAATCATACCAACGCCAGATATCCAAATAAGTCCGTCAAAGATGAAGAGCTGGTCAGCACCAGAACTTGACATGTTTCACCCCTACTGGCTTATTATGCTAACGGCCCTCCATGAACGCCTGGCAGCACAAATGAAAGAGCTGCTAACCTTGGGGACCCACCTAGAATGGTTAACCCAAGGTCAGACAGATCATTATGAGAGACTGGCAAAAAGGAATGGCACCATCAAACAACCAACCAATAACCTGCCTCAGCACCAAATGGAAGCCATCATATCGGCCAAAGTGAGTAGGCATATGGATCAATACATGGGCAATGCACAGAGTGGTATTGACAGTTAACACTGTGGGAGCCAAACACCAGCTACTGGTTGATTGCACAAGACCAGTAGCACCAACCTGTGCCTGGATTGATTACAAGAAAGCTTAAACTCACACTGGAATGCCGGAAACTGTTAAACATCAACTGGTCGCAAGTTTCTTACAATAAATAGAGGCTTTCACACTTAGCCAAAAGAGCGTGGCAGAGGACTAGTGAGTGTCACAGGCATTGTCCAGGATGAAACAACAGGACTCCAAGAACACATGAAAAAGATGGCCACTAGGAATGACCTTACACTGTAATGAAAATAAACCAACCCTCATATCTTTATGGAGGCCTTCTCTGTCTCTCTGGGAATCATCTCCCCAGCGCCCTTTGTTTTTAGCAAAGAGTGAACAAGACCGTTTCCAAAGGTCCAAAGGCCACTGTATTCATCAGGGGCTACAGTACCCTACTGCCAGTTATCAGTTGAGTTGTCACGTGCAAGAACTGACTGGCCCACCTTAAAATGCTTCGTTGTCTTGACAGTCACATGTTTGTACTTGTTCCCCACATCACGTCTCATGTTTTGCTTGAGAAGGTCCATCTTAGGTCTTAGGTTAGATTTTAGGTTAATGTGGAGAAACCTCATCGCTGGAGTCCTGTTCATGGTTGCATGTATGGCATTATGGTAAGCAAGGAGGAAATTGTCAATTTTGTGTTGTTATGTTCATTTTTTTGTTGTTGAATGTTTCAAGCGATATCGGAAGGCCAAGCTGCCTTGGCCTTCTCTTCTACAGCTACATGATTTCATTGCTAAGCACACACACATATGAAGATCATGACAGTATAAGTAATAAGACCTTTCTTAAGAATAGAGAACTAATGTGTACAGGAGCAAATAAATGATAACATGTATATACATATACCTAACATTTCCCTCCTGTTTATCATAATTTTGCTCATAATTTATTTACCTAACAATGGTCCTTAGACATGCAATGGTGTTTTCTGATGTGGTTTTTATTCTGATTACTTCTGGAATGAGCATCAATTGCTAAACACTGAGTCCACGAATGATCCAGCAAAATCAAGATGCAACTGTTGCCATGGTGATGATGGCCACTCTCATGGTTGTAAAGTGCTTGCGGAGGTGCATTCTAGACTCTTTGACATCCAGAACAACGTTTGGTCAAATCCTCAACCTTTTGGTGGTCATCTTCACTACAATGTGACTGTTTCTCTCTCTTCTTAGCACTTGCTTGGTCACTTTTTTAGGGTCAATTGTTAATTAATAACACCATCTATTGCTCCTCTTGACAGTTTTATGGCTTTTGTTGTTGCCACTTGTTTTGTGCTGCGCGATGATGTTTCTCTCCCCCTCTCCATTCCCACATTAATCTCTCAATTACCAGCGCAGGTTCTTTAATACTCGTCGCCACTTTGTTGTGTCTAAGCACTTAACCGCTTGGGTTGTCATTAATAAGACACGGACAAAGGAGAGATAAATTCAGCCATTTTACTGGACTTGCGGTGCAGGACATGTACGAGGACTGTAAGACAGTAGTGAGGTGTGCTGCAGGTGT
>QODF01000080.1:826044-878157 GCA_024372805.1 Oostethus manadensis | reverse complement strand
GCTAGTTGTCGGTACGTGGAATGTCACCTCTCTGGCGGGGAAGGAGCCTGAGCTAGTGCATGAGGTGGAGAAATTCCGGCTAGATATAGTCGGACTCACCTCAACGCACAGCAAGAACTCTCGAACAAGTCCTCTCAAGAGGTGCTGGACTTCATTCCACTGTGGTGTTGCTGGCAATGAGAGGCGACGGGCATGGTTGGCAATTCTTGTTGCCCCCCGGCTCCAAGCCTGCAGGTTGGAGTTTAACCCGGTAAACGAGAGGGTAGTTTCCCTACGCCATCGGGTGGGGGGACGGGTCCAGCAGTTCAGAATACCTTTCAGAATACTTCTGTGCTCGTCATGGATTGTCTATAACGAACAACATGTTCAAGCATAAGGGTGTCCACATGTGCACTTGGCACCAGTACACCCTAGGCCGCAGTTCGGTGATTGACTTTGTGGTTGTGTCGTCGGACTTGTGGCCACATGTTTTGGACACTCCCGTAAGGAGGGGGGCGGAGCTGTCAACTGATCACCACCTGGCGGTGAGTTGGTTCCGATGGTGGGGAAGGATGCCGGTCAGACCTGGCAGACCCAAATGCATTGTGAGGGTCTGCTGGGAACGTCTGGCAGAGTCCAGGGGTGCATTAAATAAATGATATTGCCGTCCTAAAGAATGATATTCATAATAAATAATAATAATAGTGAAATAGTGATGATTGGTGTGTAACAATTGTAACAAAACATTGTTGTAGTACAGACAAAGTTCTTACTAGGATGAAAGGTTGCTAGTACAAGTATAAGGTGATAGTACCAAACATAGCTTTGAAAATGTACTCTCCAAGGAATGAAGTAATACGGCCTTGGATGTACACAATATTTCACAAGTCTTCTTCCTTGGATTTTGTAAACATCAACTGTTTCATTGTAGAGCATCCTTTTACTTATTTACTCCACAGTTTGATTCCACATACCCAAGTACCAAAAGTTTTTAGTGTTGTTCTTGCATATTTGTGTTTTAGGTTTACTTTATTCCTGAGATCATATTCATCCTCTCTTGTAAAGAAAAATTGTATGACATTCTCTGGTAACTGCTCGTTGTTTGCTTTGTGCATCATTTTAGCGCTTTGAAGGTTTACCAGATCAGCAAATTTTAATAATTGTGATTTTTGAAACAGTGGATTTGTATGCTCTCTATACGCCGCGTTATGGATTATCCTAATTGATCTTTTTTGCAGTACAGTATTTTTTTTTTTTTGCAGTACATCAAGCCAGTGAGGTGTATTCTTGGTGGCCTGTTTCATCCTCCTGTGCACTCATTAGTCCTCTTGACCCACTTTTTGCTTCTCAGGATGCTACACTTGGGATGGTAGCCTACCTGCATTGTAAGGAGCTTTTTTATTTCGATACCAGTACATCTCCAGGACTTGTTTTTAACAAATAAAGGGTGTCCCAGTACTTGGCTGGGAGACCTCAGAGGAACAGTGCCACAGTGGGAGGAAATAAACTTTCCTTGTGCCCTTAGGCAAGGCACTTCACCCACATTGCCTAGTATGAAAGTGGTGTGAGTGTCGGTGGTGGTCGGAGGGTTTGATGCCGCACACTGGCAGCCTCGCTTTCCGTCGGTCTGCAGCTGTGGCTCCATAGTGGCCTACCATCACCAAGTGTGGTGTGAATGAATAATGATGACCTCGATGTAAGCGCTTTGAGAGTCTTTGATAAAGCGCATAACGAGTGTCATTCATTATTATTATTATTATAAAAAATAGCTTCCACCAACATTGAAGCACCAAACAAAGTATGCAACTTTTCAAATGTAAACGTGTATTTCTGCAAGAAATTCAGGGTAAAGTTGATCAAAAGTTTATATATATATATATATATATATATGAATAATTCATTGAGAAGTTCAAACATTGTATCCAATAATAACTCAGGTTAGCACCCTCATTTAAACAATGCAAACTTTTATGAACCTGTCTCTTAAAGTCATCAGAATCTAAACGAGCAATCGGAATTGAAACCGGAATCGTACAAATTCCAATGACCCCCAAGTAATATGTTATATCTAATTACTGGCAGGGCATAGGTGTTGATTGGCTAGATCTTGCCATTGCTGTGAATTTCCCTCACCTTAAACACATAACTCTTTCAAGCCGAAATTCCAACGCATAATTCTAAGGAGAGAAATGGCACTCACCACAATTAGAATTCAAAAATTAATTCTATTGTGAAAAGAGAATTTACCAAGAGAGGATAGAGCAGTGTTAGCGGGATCCTGGGTTCTGGGCTCTCATGTGATACCAAAGCAGTCCAATCAAGGAAGAACCCCGATGGTTGGCGTTTGTCCTCTTTTATCTGCCTCTTCTATTGGGGTGGAGTTCTGCAGGGCATGATGACTAGAGCTTGCTTGGTGGGGGCTTGTCTGACTCCTTCCTTGCTCTTTGTGTCGACCTGTAAGTGCGATAACGATATAACTACTATAGAAATATGTGTTCTATCTCTAAGTGCGATTTTTTGCATAGTAAACATGCAGTCACACATATGGTGACACTTTCTTCTACAACTTTGTGGTGGTGCTGTAACTTATTGCCCTCCCTTGATAGGACTGGTCTTCCAGAGAAATCCTCTGTCATAAACATCCATTATCGTCACACTTATGTGTATATTTCATTTATTTAATTGTTTTCATATTTAATTTAATTCTTTTTTCAACCGAACTGCGCGCAATGGAAGCAACTGTGACTCACCCAAGATCGAGGGATCTGTTCTTAATCCTGCTACTGCTTCCAGGCCACCTTGTATGGGGCCTCTGGGAACTCTGGAGGCCTTTCCTGGTATGACCGTGAATTCCTTCTGCTCCTCCGTGACTCTGGTTTGGGCAGCAACAAAGCACCGCGCCAGACGCACCACACTTTATAATGGGTGATTTTAACAAGTGTCAACTGGGAAAGTCCTTTTTGCCATTTCCATTTTTACCAGTATGTCACTTGTCCCACACGTTTGGCAAAGTGTCTGGACCTTTGTTTTTGGATCGGTGAAGAGAGCTTATTGTTGGCGCTGCCATGCTGTGGAGATATATGGAGGAAACACACTAGACACAGAACATGCGTTTGACCTGCATGCACACACGCACACACACTCTTGTGAATGAGCCGCAGCCATTTCATAATCACGCACCGGTGTGTAGCCACACCCACATCCCCAAAAGTAGGTCAGGGTAATCAAGAACTTCTCAACACCCTAACTTGTTCTTGAATTAACAAGGGTACAAAAAAGTGCATTACAATTCAAGTCGTCATACATTCAAACACCAAATAGAAAAATTCCAAATGTATCCATTCTTGCTTTAACAACAGGTTTAGTAAAAATATCTGCCACCTTTCCATCTGTAGGACAGTAATAAATTCTTATTTTTCCACCGCCAAGTACAGATCAGACAAAATGGTATTTAATGTCAAGGTGCTTGCACCGTTGGCGACAAACCGGGTTTTTTGATAAGGCAACAGCACCTTGATTGTCTTCAAAAATGCTGACAGGTGTGTGCTCAAGACCACGGTCCAGTCCAGCAAGCAAATGTACAAGCTAAAGACTTTCTTGTACAGTAGATGCCAAAGCCGTGTAAAGCTACTGTGGGTGTTTTTTTTAGCTTTCCAGGAAACAAAAGCGCCACTTTCAGACAAACTAAAGCAGGAGCCAATCATACTACGTCTATCATTCTGGTCAGCTGCCCAGTCTGCATCACTATAGGCCACAAGTTTGAGATTGTCCTGTTTTCTGTAACATCATTCCTGGTCCACAGTACAGTACGTAAATACCGCAACACACGCTTAGCTGCCACCCAATGTTGTTTTGGTTCAGAGAGATATTGTGACAGTTTACTCACAATAAAACTCAGATCTGGTCGAGTAGAGGTCCTTACATAAATTAGACTGCCGACCAACTCGCGATATTTTTTAGAATCGTCGGGATCACCTTCACTGTCACGTTTCATTTTCATGTCACATGGTGTCAATCTTGGTTTACAGTCAGTCATGTCAAATCTTTCCAAAATTTTAACAATGTATCTTTTTTTTATTCATTTTTATTTTCCCCCTTTTTTGGGGGGGATAAAATCCATACCAAGGAAATGCCTCAATTTCCCAAGATCTTTAATTTTGAATTTTGCTCCCAACATTTTCTTCACGTTTTGAAGGATTTGACAATCACTCGCTGCAAAAATAAGATCATCAACCCAAATGATCAATATGATCTTTTCATTGCCAAATTCTTTAGTGTAAACACAATAGTCTGCTGTATTTTGAACAAAACCATTTCCAACAAGAAAGTCGTGAAGCATCTTGTTCCAATTTCGTCCTGATTGCTTCAGACCAGAAAGGGACTTATTGAGTTTGCACACCATTTTCTCTCCTGTTTTTGATTCCTCCTCAAACCCTTCAGGTTGCTCCATATAAATTTCACAATCTATAGGGTTAAGTTTTAACATCCATCTGGTGCACTTCTAAATCACACCGAGCTGCAAGCTGCATGAGGACATGTACTGAGGTCATATCAGCAGTGGGTGAAAAAGTCTCGTTATAATCAATACCAGCCACTCGCCTATAACCTTTTGCCACATATCTGGCTTTATATTTATATTTTCTTTGATGGAATAAACCCATCTACCCCCCGCTGCATGTTTACCTTCAGGTGAGGGTGGTAATGTAAAGGTGTTATTTTCCTTTAAAGAGTCTATCTCATCTTCCATGGCTTCAGCCCAGTGCTCTGACTTTGAAGAGCTTAAAGCTTCCTGCAATGTTAGCGGAACATCACATGTCACACGATAACAATAATCAATATTTGCCAATGCCTCGTCCTCAAATTTGACTTTGTAGTCCCAATCAGTAGAATACTGAGGGGATCTGCGGTCCCTTCTTGGATAACGAGCACTCTGGCATCTGTCATTGTCACTTTTCAAGGTCGTTTCTTCACACGCCTCGGTCTTCACCTCTTGTGGGCTTACATTATTTATATTTGATTTTGGTGGCTGAATTTCAGCTCTCACTCCGTGCTCCAAATAATCATACATGCCTTCATCTATTTGAGTATCACTTTCATTTGTAGTTTTCGTGACAAACTTTACCAGCCTGTTTTTCATTATTTTCCCAGTGTCTGGAAAAAACGCAGGACTGTTTTTGTCATATCCGACAAAAATTCCTTTTTCACTGCGTGTCTCATGTCGTATTTGTTTGCAAAACATTCTGAGCCAAAAGCTCTCATTGTAGACATGTCAGGTTTCTTTCCAGTTAACACATAATAAGGGTTCTGTTCAAGACGTCTATCATGGCTGGGAATTTACACCTTTGGAGGTTGTTTGTGCATGAGCGTTGTCGTTGTTAATTTGGAGGTTACTCACTTCTTGTTCAACTTTTTCTACTGCATATCGTGAACGTGGACACGCAGGAATGTGTTCTGATGCTTCGTAACTGTTTTGCCGAACATACTCGTGCGTCCGTTGTGCAGCGCAGGATGGCGAGAGTCTGTATCTATATTTTCCATAGCAGCTGCAAACACTGCCTCTTCTGCGGCAGCTTCCTTTTCTTTCCGCAAAATGTGCATTTTTGCCTGCAAAGTTGCTTCTTCAACCATCATTTCTGCTTCTTTCTTAGTGTATGATGCTTGTGCACGGGCAGCTTCAGCTTTGGCTCGAGCTTTGAGTGCAGCAGCGCTTGCTGATGATTTGCTACTTGTGCATTCAGATATTCTTGAGGATTGGGCTATCGATCTAGTCTCCAATGAAGGTATTTCTCCTCTGTTTTGTTGTTTGTCCATCTTTGCGGTTTGCAGGTTGATGGGTAGGCTGGGTGTGGGTTGGACCGCTTCGTGTAGAAAGCGGAGTATTACTGTCTTCTTACTATTCTGCCCTCGCAACACGCGCTTAGCTCTGTGCAGCTAGACAGGTAGTTAACAGCATCAAGAAAGGACCAAAGGCTCCAGAAGTTTTGTTGAGGATTGATGCTCCTTCTTTTGGATTCTTTTGTATCCTCAGTTTTATGTCTTTACGCTTTTTCCTCCTTTTTGGTCTGTAAGACTGCAAACATAAACGTAAACTAAACATTACAAAACATAACAGCCATTGTGAGATTTAGACAACTATAATGGAAAATTTCAGTGTTTTGACCATATCAACACATTAGCACAATCTAGTAGTTGTTCTTCACACACAACACAACATTCACGGCATAATTGTACATACATAAGACGGAACAGATGCAATTAAAGTTAAAGCGTAGCTCTGTCGACCTCTGCTGGACGGATTGAACATTACGCTTTGCTAGCAAGTCCCATCGCGAAAATACCAAAGTTACGACAACACTACCACAAACAGTACAATGCATCACTAAATGTGCACAAATCACAGAACAATACATAATTTTGCTACATTTTACTCACAGACAAAGATCTGGCCACGTTTGGTGACGAAGCTCTCCCATGTGACTGTCTGATTGCTGCTGATCTGATATGTCCGACACCCAAAAAGATCCGACTAGAAACAATACCTGAACTACGCAGGGCATAACAGCATGACTCAATGTAGGGAGCTTCAGAGACAAGTAAGGACAGATTTAAAAGTTGCAAAGTTCTCCTGCAAGGATAAAGTGGAGAAGTTCCTAAGCTCTGGAAACTTCCCTCCAGCCTGGGAAGGAGTCAAATCCATGATGGGGTTTCCCCGTAAAAAGACAGTCGAGCTGGCAAATTATCTGAACATTTTTATAACCACGATTTTAATATCCACGAGTTTAGTAAGGAGTTGTCAGTTTTCAAAACTACGTCTGAATAGACCAATGTGCTCAGGTTCTGAAACTTTTTAGAGGTGTTAGAGAGGAAAAGCCCTGGCCCTGATGGCATTGGGGTCGCATCCTGAAAAATTGTGTGGACCAGTTGGCAGATATTTTCTATTTTATTTTCAAGTTTCCTCTCTCGTGTGTGGAAGGATTCTATTATTGTTCCTGTGCCAAAAATGAAGTGTCCTAATGCTACTTGGTGATAAAAGCATTTGATGACAACCCCGATCGTGGCCCTGTAGTGTCAGAGTTTATAGACTGGTGCAGCACGTCCTTCTTAAATTGCAACGTGTAAAAAACCAAGGAGATGATTGTAGATTTCAGGAAGAATCCCACGGTCATCAAAGCCCAGTTAGTCCTTGATGATTCCAGTCATCTCCTGCGTGACAAATTTAGGTTGCTTCCATCAGGGCGCAGATACGGTGTTCCTAAATGTAGGACCAATAGGATGAGAAGTTTGTTGGTTCCGGCAGCCATCGTTCTGCTGAATAACCGCTTGTAATGTTGGTGCTGTGTTTTTTTTTGGTTTTGTTGGTTTTTTGTCCATGTGATACTGCTGGCTGTAAAACATTTTGCCCCTCGGGGATGATAAAGTTTACCTTAACCTTGGGAATAATATCCCTGCAGGCAGAGGCAATCAGAGCCCCCCTGGTGGCAATACATGTCTCAGGCGACATGCAAAACTGCATTTGGCATATTTATTGTCCAAATTCCACATAAAAAAATCAGTGATAAGATGCATATACAGTAAAAGTCCTCATTGCATTTGGAGTGGCTAGTTCCATGCAAAACCTTAAAGTCAATTGTGCCATGAACTCCATAGCAGAAATGTGGTTTTCTGCACTCGTTGTTGTTGCTGTTATTTCTTCTAAAATAGATGCTTTTAGTAGATTTTTCCATCAGTTGTATAGTATTCCTTCATCACCTTGTGCATACCATTTTGTGGCATCACTCTAACACATTTAAAAATATACAGTATGTATTATTAAATCATGCTTTTTTGTTGTTGTTGTATATGGCCTTTTTATGATGCATATTTAGGCAATTGTACTCTACCAAAATTAAGCATTTATAAGCATAGAAATGAAGTAAAACCGAAGTATAATGTCACAATACAGAGTAAGTGTAAGTGTGGAAGTGTGGTTGACCCCCGGGATGCAGAGACAGTAACACAGGGTGCAAAAGAAAAAGTCCTTTAATCAACAAGAACAGGTACAGAGGTACTCAGAGTGTGCAGGAACAATTAACAAAAAGCAACGGAGGAAAAAAAGACTCTGTAAAAAAAACAAACACACGGTGTTTGCACTGGCAAAGTGGACTAGGATTACTAGGGTGACTAAAGTGACGAACCTTAAACCCAACTAATTGGCGTTGGAAACAGATGTGCTTAATTCCCTTGTGGTAGAGTCTCTACCTCTTGGCCACAGCAGGAAGTGCAGAACACCAAGATAAGAGCGCAGGACAGTAAGCGATGCCTCCTGTCCTGCAGACATAACATAAGGCATTCAGAAGACTCATTGAAAGACATTGTGATGATATGCAGTATACTATACTGGTCACTCGGTATCAATAATGTTTAGGGAGACACACAAGCACCAGACCTGATTGTCAGGATGATCTCACAACAGGAGCAATAATCCCTAACACAGGCTTCTGTTGCAGGCGTAACGGTGTATGCCAAGAAAAAAGTCAACTCTCAACCCCATTACTTCCTCTTCCCCCCACTTAGCTTCCCTAGCACTGGACCACATTAACAGGAACACACACGAGCACAAGTCTTTCATGTCCCTTATGTCTTATTTACTGTAATTATGCCTATTACATTGAGTAGTAGGAGTGTGACAGTGATTATAGGGCTTTTTTCTTGTCTAGAGGGCTCTAATAAGGGTAAAAACTATTTGAAAGGCTGTAAACAGGTTTTCTATGCTCTAACTACAAATATATTCCGTTTACAAAAAAGGAATCCTACTTTGCTGAAATTCTCTCAGTACAGTCAAGTCTTAACAAGTCTGTAACCAATTAACCATAATAAACCAGGGTTTGCTGTGTTGTAATTTTAATAATTGTTTTAACGTGTTGGTGGTTTCAATAAACTACAGATAAAAGGCACAAAAATTTTGCATGGAAAAAATATCAACCGATGACAGTAAATTATAATTATGGTTGCACTCCTAATAGATAGATATAGATCAGTGTACCTGGACCTTCAGTGTGGACTGCTTTATTGACCTTTGAATAGATAGATGGATAGATACTTTATTAATCTCCAAGAGAAATGTAGGTATATTATTGTTATTATATTATTATTATATTATTGTATATATTTAGGCATAGCACCACTATAATGACTAATATGCACTATAATAATGCGTGGTAAGGAAAGTCGGACTTCAGGTAGTCATTAATTAGTGCAAATAATAGAAAAGTATGAATAAATGTTGCTTTTATTTACCATTATGTCTAATGTCCACATGTTGAATGTGTGCACATTTCAGGAACGTCTATAAAGACTACCGTCAGTTGGAGTTGGCCAGTGAGTCCCAGGAGGAGGTGGACAGTTGGAAGGCGTCTTTTCTACGAGCTGGCGTGTATCCTGAACGCAGTGTGGTACTCCTTGTTAGCGCCTCACAATTCAGTTAGTCCTTTTACCTCGCCACACATGAGTTTATTGTCTTCTTTTGCAGGATAAAGACAAGGTGAGTTGTCCGCTGTCACTCGGGACTACTTGAATGCACTCCATCGTTGCCAGATATACAACATTTTTCATATTTCTAGCATAATTTGTCATTATTCTAGCATAATGTTACCCACTCTATAAATAATAATTAAAAAGTGTCATGCTGTAGTTTGACACCTTTGAAAAATGCAAACTGGAATGGTTGGTCAAACCCTTGGCACCCTTGGTACCTTGATAGCGTGGAACTAGCTGTGGTGGAAGATAACATGACGGCCTGGAACTAACCCTTGTAGGAGATAACTGGATAGAATGGAATTGACTCTTGCAGTAGCTCTTTTCTGTTTTAGCTCTTGTCTCCAAAGAAGTCCAGCTTTTGAACTCTGATCCCTCCCTGTCCCTGTCCTGTTTTGCACAATTCCTATTTAATTAATAATGTTTCATTTTTTTAAATTGCAGAACCCTGTGTCTGTTTATTGATGGATGTTCCATTTGTTAATGTTCTGTTTGTCTGTATGCTGCTGTTATTGTGTTTCAAAATGTCCCCAGGGCATAAATAAAGGGTTTTTGGAATTGAACTGAAGAAAACTTGATACCATGGAGCAAACCCTTGTAGGAGGTACCTTGATTGGCTGTGTGCTGTTGCAGGTGGAGGTGGAGGAGTCCAACACAGACGGGCAAATCCACAGTCTCGACCCTCAACTTGAGAGGCAGGTGGAGATAGTCAGAAACCTGGTGGACTCTTACCTGTCCATCATCCATCGCACTGTCAGAGACCTCGTCCCGAAGACCATCATGCACCTGATGGTCAATAATGTATGACTTTGTACTGTATACACACATAATAATGTATGTATATGTACTGAGACCACACAGAAAGTTATGTCAGGATTTATGGGACATCCTTTTTTCCAATCAGACTAAAGACTTCATCCACTCAGACCTACTGGCTCAACTTTACTCATGTGCCGACCAAAACACTCTCATGGAGGAATCTCAAGAGCAGGTCGACTGTCAAGAGAAAGTCACTGTACACATCTTCAACTGTCTATAACTAGTTTGTGTCTCACAGGCTCAGCATCGTGATGACATGCTGAGGATGTACCATGCTCTGCGTGAAGGCCTCAACATCATTGGGGACATCAGCACCTCCACTATCACCACTGCCATGCCACCGCCTGTTGATGACTCGTGGCTACAGGTGACAGGGATGCCATCAGGCCGCAGGTACACAAAAAGACGCTTATGTAATATGACTATTATGCCGTGAAAAAAATCTTTCTATAAAATGTATTTATTTTCTAGGTCACCAATGTCCAGTCCAACGCCACAACGTCGAGTACCTCCTGGTCCCCTTCGTCCGGGCAGTCGTGCAGCACCCGGACCCCCTTCACGTCCTGCGGTATCACCTGACCCTGGACCTTCTGTCCCATCTCGACCCAACAGAGCCCCACCGCCCGGAGTTCCCAGGTAGTTGCACAGTGACACCAATCTGGTTCAGGTTGCTTTATTAGTACCCTTAGGTAAATTAATGCACAGTGCAAGAAAAGCATCATATCAGCGATACACATACCACTGGCTCCTCTTGATTTGAAGGAGCAGTGGCTTTACTCTGAGCTCCTCCCGGATGGCCGAGCTCCTCACCCTATCTCTTAGGGTCAGTCCAGCCACGCTATGAAGGAAACTCATTTCCGCCGTTTGTATCTGCGATCTCGGTCATGACCCATAACTCATGACTGTAGGTGAGGGTGAAAACATAGAAAAATAATTTAATAAATAAAATAAAAATACTGCTGGAAATGCACGCCAGGCCCCTGCTCCAATTGTACAAGGACCGAATGGCAGGTAGTAGCGCGATAGGAATCCGATACTCCTGGAGCACCTCCCACGGGACACTACGAGTGACGTAGTAGAATGCCTTTTCCAAATCCACAAAGCACATGTAGACTGGTTGGGCAAGGGTGTAGAGCTGATTCAATGTTCCGTGACCAGGACGAAAACCACTTCGCACCGCCTGTAACCGAGGTTTGACTAACGGTCGTACACTTCTCTCAGCACTCTGGAAAAGACTTTCCCAGGGAGGCTGAGAAGTGTGAACCCCATACAGTTGCAAGACACCCTCCGGTTAACCTTAGGAATCACCATCCCGGTCTGCCAGTCCCGAGGTACTGTTCCTGACTTCCATGCGATGAGCCGTGTCAACCAAGACAGTCCCTCAACATCCAGAGCCTAAACTCAGGGCAAAACTTTAAAATATCAGGCTGGATGGTGTTAAAAGCTGAGGTATCATCCATAAATGGCCTGAGCGTTTTTTCTTTCCAAGTGACTCAAAACCAAATTCAGTAAAGTGACTGTGGCATCCTCAACTCCTTTGTGGGGCCTGCAAACCAATTGTAAGGGGTCAATCAGGCTCTAAGTGGACTTGAGGATTTTTGCTCTTAAAGTTTTTCGAATGTTTTCATTACAATTAACGTGTTTGTTTTGGGACAGAAACAACCGTGGCATCTTTCCATACCTGAGGTTTGGTTTGCTCCAGCTGAGAAGTATTGAAAATGAAATGAAAGATGGGAATAAGTTCAACTGCACATGTTTTTAACAGATGTCCACATATCCTACCTGGACAACGGGTTTTATTAATCTAAATTCTGTTAAAGGACATTTCTATATCCTTTTGTTCTATCTTAAAGTTCTGAGTGTTTGCTAGTTGCTCCCTCGGTCTCTGGATGTCAGAGTTAAAATCCTCAGTGCTAAAACGGTTATAAAAACAATTAAAAGCACTGGCTGTAACAAAGTCAGAGTCGTAACCCTCAACACAGACATGGCTATTACTTTTGTGGTTCTGACGACTTACAATAGTCATTGTACTAGACCACATATAACCCAGCTTATTTACAGCAATGTTCTCCTCCAGTTCCATTCCATTCCATTTTCTGACGCTTATCCGGGTCCGGGTCGCAGGGGCAGCAGTTTCAGTAGGGATCTCCAGACTTCCCGGTCTCCGGCAACCTCTTCCAGCTCCACCGGGAGGACACCAAGGTGTTCCCAGGCCAGCTGTGAGACAGAGTCCCTCCAGCGTGTCCTAGGTCTTCCCCGGGGCCTTCTGGGCATGCCCAAAACACCACACCAGGGAGGTGCCCGGGAGGCATCCGGACAAGATGCTCGAGCCACCTCAACTAGCTCCTCTCGATGTGAAGGAGCAGCGGCTCTACTCTGAGCTCCTCCCCCTATCTCTTAGAGTGAGTCCAGCCACCCTACGGAGGAAACTCATTTCCGCCGCTTGTATCCGCGATCTTGTTCTTTCGGTCATGATCCATAAGTCATGACCATAGGTGAGGGTGGGAACGTAGATCGATCGGTAAACAGAGAGCTTTGCCTTCCGGCTCAGCTCTCTCTTCATCATGACAGTCCGGTACAGCAACCGCATTACTGCTGACGCTGCACCGATCCGTCTGTCGACCTTACGCTCTAATCATCCCTCACTCGAAAACAAGACCCCGAGATACTTGAACTCCTCCACCTGAGGCAAGACCTCACTCCTAACCTGGAGGGTACAGTCCACCCGTTTCCACCTGAGAACCATGGCCTCGGATTTGGAGGTGCTGAGTCTCATCCCAGAAGCTTCACACTCAGCTGCAAACTGCTCTAGTAAACGCTGAAGGTCACAGCCTGATGAGGCCATAATCCAAATCCAAATCCAAATCCATTTTATTTGTATAGCACATTTAAAAACAACAAAGTTGACCAAAGTGCTTCACAGCATAGTAAAAATAGAGTACATAAAATAACAATAAATATAAAACAAATGGTAATATAAAATCACAAGACAAATAGACAAATAAAACTTAATTACGATGACTCTCAGTTTGTGTTAAAAGCCAAGGAGTAAAGATAAGTCTTTAAACGTGTCTGAAAAACTGACAAATTTGGTGCAAGCCTAACATGTAGCGGCAGTTTGTTCCATAACGCAGAACCTCTGACTGAAAAGGCCCGGTCCCCCCGGACCCCATAAGGACCACATCGTCTGCAAATAGCAGAGATGTGATCCTAAGGTAACCAAGCTGGACTCCCTCAACGCCTTGACTGCACCTAGAAATTCTGTCTATTAAGATTATGAATAGAATCGGTGACAAAGGGAAGCCTTGGCGGAGGCCAACATTCACCGGAAACAAGCTCGACTTACTGCTGCAATGCGAACCAGGCTCCTGCTTCGACTGTACAAGGACTGAATGGCACGTAGTATCCGGCTACCAATCCCGTACTCCCGGAGCACCCCCCACAGGACACCACGAGGGACACGGTCGAATGCCTTTTTCAAGTCTACAAAGCACATGTAGATCGGTTGGGCAAATTCCCACATACTTTCCAGTACACTTGCAAGGGTGTAGAACTGGTCCAGTTTTCGCGACCGAGACGAAAACCACATTGCAGCTCCTGTAACAGAGGTTTGACTAACGGTCGTACCCTTCTCGCCAGCACCCTGGAGTAGACTTTCCCAGGGAGGCTGAAGAGTGTAATCCCCCTATAGTTGGAACACACCCTCCGGTCAGCCTTTTTAAAAATGGGGACCACCACCTCGGTCTGCCAGTCCAGAGGTACTGTTTCCGACTTCCATGCAATGTTGTAGAGGCGTGTCAACCAACACAGTCCCTCAACATCCAGAGTCTTGAGAAATTCCGGGCGGAACTCGTCTACCCCTGGAGCCTTGCCATTGGGGAGTGTTTTAACTACCTTGATTACCTCAGCCACGGTGATAGAACTGTCCACGTACGTATGTCCACGACTCTGATTCCTCTACGGAAGGTATTTCACTGGGATTGAAAAGAGCCTTCAGTTTGATTTTAAAAATTCTATTTGAGTTTAACATTTTATCTCTTAGTTATAAAGATTTGATTCCCCCTGACTTAAAGCCTGTCTCATTTTATCCAGACTAAATAAATGCTCTCGAGACCCTTGGTCTATTGTTTGGGTACATTTTAACCATCTCTGCAGGGATGATTACGTCTCTACAGAAAACAGTTGTAGCAGGTTCAAACAGAGGTATTGGGAGTTCAAAAAAATCCAAATAGAAGGTGAGATAAACACAGCTATTAATTTAAACAGCAAGCCAAATTAAAACAGACGTCTGGGCTAATTACCTTTCCCTGCAAGCACAGAACCTTTGTGAGACTTATGACAGCAGTTCAGCAAAATGCAAAGTATCTCTCCCTGCCCTGCTTTTTTATAATTTAGGATGTCTTTGTATTCTCCGCCTCCGTCTTGCCAACAGTTCTTTGTCTGCTGTGTCCATCAATGACCCCTCCTCCCTTGGAGCAAATGGCGATCGGGCCAGTCCAGGTGTCATCTTTTTGCATTTGCGCTCCATTTCTCCTTTCACGCTTTGTAGTTGCCAGGCCTTGTTGACTCCTTGTCTTGCTTCTCATGATAGCTGAATAATGTTGGTTCCGTGGGCCTTTGTTGCTCCAGCAATGTCTGTTGTCCCGTTCCTGTGTGTGTGTGTGTGTATATGCTCAACCCTTCACAGTGTATGAGCAACACTCATCTGTAAGCTCATCAAGGTACAAGAGTCTTTAAAAATGTCCCAATTTGTGCATTCCAAACACTTTTTGAGACACTTTCACCTCCTTAGATTCCACCTTTCCTCTTGATAGTTACCAACGCTAGAACTGGGGCTGCCGGCAAAAGGATTGTCATTCTTGTACCCTATCTCAGCATGACTGAAGACCATAATGGATGGAAATAGCATTAGCAGCGCTAGCATTGACAGAATGCTAACTAGTTACTAGTTACTGGGAAAGGTGGTAAGAGTAGGCGTCTCCTAACCGGAAGGTTCCAGGTTGGATTCTCGGCCCTCCCGTGAGCATGTCGAAGTATCCTTGGGCAAGACACTGAACCCCTAGTTGCTCCTGATGCTGGGTATATGCAGAGACAGTGTGAAGGTGCTTTGAGTGCCTTAAAGGTGGACAAGTGCTATACAAGTGAGAGACCATTTAAAATGTTGTGAGTTTTCCAAGAAGTCAGTGAAGAGTCAGGGCTGCGTCTTTCGTTGACAAATGTATGCACAGTCAGAAAGACGTCCTCTCAGTGAATAATAATCTACTACAGACTACCGTTACAGCATGTAAAAAACTAAATAGTGAATATTTGATCATGTTTACCCTCCACTTGCTTACTGCTTCCTCCATTTGGCCACACATTCTCAAGCAACAAGCTAAGATAAAAAAATAGGATTAGATATGCCTTTATTAGTCCCGTAAGGCAAAAGCTTTTCAACGATGTGTCTGGTGTGTATCCTACATTTAAATACACCAGCTTTTTGGCTATTCTTATTATATTCTTAGAAATAATACTGAGGACCTGTATTATTGATGTATTTATCAGTACAAACTACTGTATGAGTTGTTGGCACAGCATTGAATAAAGACACTAACAGGCCTGCCAACCTTGAAGACATAGTCCCTCATGCATCTCATTCCCTCAGGTATTAAGGCGTCATAGCTGTGTGAAGTACCACTGTTCCATTCCATTCCATTTTCTTCCGCTTATCCGGGTCCGGCTCGCGGGGGCAGCAGTTTCACTAGGGAAGTCCAGACTTCCCGGTCTCCGGCGACCTCTTCCGCCTCCTCCGGGAGGACACCAAGGCGATCCCAGGCCAGCTGTGAGACATAGTCCCTCCAGCGTGTCCTAGGTCTTCCCCGGGGCCTTCTCCCGACTGGGCATGCCCGAAACACCTCACCAGGGAGGCGCCCGGGAGGCATCCGGACTAGATGCCCGAGCCACCTCGACTGGCTCCTCTCGATGTGAAGGAGCAGANTGGCCGAGCTCCTCACCCTATCTCATAGGGTTAGTCCATCCACCCTACAAAGGAAACTCATTTCCAGCGCTTGTATCCGGGTTAAGTACCACTGTTAAGTACAAAAAAGATGGTGTCACAGTGAAGGAAGAGAAAAGTGGAGAAGCGCCACCTCCTCGGCCTTTCTATTTTGGGTTTGTGTTCAGAAGAATCGGCTGGGAACAGGGATTGATAGCATGTGGATCTTCTTTTAGGATCTCAATTAGTGACCAGTGAGGATGACATCAATTGTACCTTCCCCTGATGTACAACTTCCCATCCACCATTGGAGATTGCTGTTCACCCTGTGACCCCGGTGTTCCCCGCCATGGAGGGATGAATATCCTACAGATGGTGTGTTTACATGTGACTAGAATTGGTAAGAACGTGCTTGTGTGATGTGAACTGTTGTTTGGTAAGCCCTTAAAATGATATGTTACACAAGTATAAAAGTGAGGGGATGGATGTGTCCTTTATGAATGCTGGTCTGGTCTTTAGAGGGCATTAGATGACTAGCTAACATCTTCTTTTGATGTTTGAGTTGGTTTTCCCTTGAGTTGATATACATTGAAAGGATTCATCTTTACAATGTAAAGTTGCAACATTATCTGGAATGAATGATTATGCATTCATTGATGAACTTATTTATTATCATAACTGTACTTTTCTGTGACTTATTTACATCATGTTCTACATAAGTAATTTTTTTGTTTCAAAGCAAAAGACATTTGAATCATGCATATATTAATACTGTACGTGTGTGATAATGCCAGCATAAAAGCACACCTATTAATAATGAGCATATGAAACAGTTCCATCTCAAATATAAGAAAAGTTGTTGGATATTGGTGACAATGAGGATCTCAGTTGTTAAGGCACTGTAAAAGATAAAAACTACATTCATAAATGTAACATTTGATGGGTTTTATTTGAATATGAAGTACGTCTGATTTGCATGTTAGTCTCTTATGTTGTTCAGTTAAGCGTTTGCATGCGTGATGCATTGGCGTGGTGCTGTGTGTGTCTCTGTGACATGTCATCTTCGGTCTTCAGAAATGTGTACCATAGCAGTGAAGTATTGAATCCATATTGACATTTAAAAGATAGATAATGTCGTGTTTGTGAAAAACAATCTGTACATGTATTGATGTCCTTGTGCTGTGAATCCATTCAACATGTCATTAAAAAGTAACGGGAAAAAAGGTGTCATTAGGTGTTTGAACTAGCTTATGGGGCAGCACTGTACCAGACAACTGAATCCAGAACGCCTGCAAGTGGGCATGCAACATGTCTGCTACACAGTTGCTAATGAAACAACCTTGAATAGTTCGCTGATGTGTTTGTGTTTTTATTTTTTTGATTTATTTATATATGCTTCTCATATTGTGGCTCTCTAGGTAATTAAGGTTAGGCATTCAAACTGGAGCTCCTCCCCCTCTAAACAAGGATCTCTGATCTAACACCCACCCCTGAGCCTGAGCCTGAGATACACCTAGGTTCCTAAAGTGGTTTATGCGTTCCCCTAGGGGTACGCAGAGAGAGAGCGAGGTACTGTTATGCCCAGGACTTGGGGTTTTGGTATTGTTGGGTTTTTTTTTTTTTGCCTGGTGGCACTTGGTTTTGGCCTTGCTTCTGTTGACATTATGTCTGTCTTTGCAGACTTGCTTGGGATTGGTGACAAAGAGGTGGAAGCCAGGAGACACATATGCAATCAATTAATTTTCTGGCATTCTTGCCAGAAAATCTTGCCGGGTTTCTAACCTGTGCCAAGCCGCTTTTCCATGTGCCAAGATTTTGAGTCCTTTCTTTTGTTTCGTCTCCTGTCATCCTTACCTCGGTCAACCTTGTTTGAGTACTCTGCAGTATTTTGGTTGTGTTTCGGTAGTGTACTTCTTCCAGCCTTGTCGCCTAGCCTTTTGTCACTTTTTAGATTTTTTCCAATCTATTTTTGAAATCCGTGTGCTCTCCCTTCGTTACTCCTTTTTACTCTGCTACTGGAGAAATAAAGAATCCTATTTTTTTTCTCCACATCTGCTTCATTTTTTTGGTTCTACACACCGACCTAACAAAACAAAGCCACCCATAAGAAGGATGCTCGGCGATCACGAGCAAGCCAACCATGACATTAACTCTGCCATCCATTACATGTCAGCCAGCTTTGAGGAGATGGCCACACGCATGGTACCTACTTCACCGGAAGGCACCACTAACTTGCACCTCTGTCACTAGATTTCTGTTTTCCCAANGGGTTTCTAACCTGTGCCAAGCCGCTTTTCCATGTGCCAAGATTTTGAGTCCTTTCTTTTGTTTCGTCTCCTGTCATCCTTACCTCGGTCAACCTTGTTTGAGTACTCTGCAGTATTTTGGTTGTGTTTTGGTAGTGTACTTCTTCCAGCCTTGTCGCCTAGCCTTTTGTCACTTTTTAGATTTTTTCCAATCTATTTTTGAAATCCGTGCGCTCTCCCTTCGTTACTTCTTTTTACTCTGCTACTGGAGAAATAAAGAATCCTATTTTTTTTCCCCACATCTGCTTCATTTTTTTGCTTCTACACACCGACCTAACAAAACAAAGCCACCCATAAGAAGGATGCTCGGCAATCACGAGCAAGCCAACCATGACATTAACTCTGCCATCCATTACATGTCAGCCAGCTTTGAGGAGATGGCCACACGCATGGTACCTACTTCACCGGAAGGCACCACTAACTTGCACCTCTGTCACTAGATTTCTGTTTTCCCAATCACGTGAACCTACCATTCCTCCTCCGGCAGGGTTTGAAGGGCCGTTTGGTGAGTGTTATGCATTGATTCAACATTACCAGCTGGTATTTGACCTCCGACCATCCTTGTTTGTTTGTTTATTTTGAGCCACACAAAATACACAGGACAGAACATAACGAACATTCACCTATAAACAGGAACAATTTGCCTCGAAAAGGAGTGGGAAGAAGACAAGCTTATTTACTCCCACCCCCTTATTTGTAATATGTTATATTAATGCAATATACATGAACAAGATATCACACCTACAAACACACATGTACAATATACAATATTATTATTGTGTTATACTTTGTACAGCTTGTGACATTACTCATTATTATACCATCATTACATATCAACATAACATGAATTAATACAGTAAATACAGTAAATATACAGTATATATACACATACCCATGCATATATATATATATATATATAGATACACACATTTTTTATTCACACAAGAGATATTTCATTAAAAGATATAATAGTAATTAGTGTTGATGGTAATAATAATTACTTTGGATAGCACGTGGCCCGCATGAAGAGAAGCCAACGACTTTGTGGAACTGTTGCCAGAGAAGGACTGCGCTCTAGCAACACCAACACACCTGGGCAAGTGTCCTATGCTGTGCATTAAAAGAGACAAGATTTTGGAGGTCTACTGCGAGAAGGTGGATGTTCTCCTTCAACGGCGCCTCCAGTTGTCTGCCCTAATCTGGGGATGTTATTGCATGTGTCCTATGCTGTGCATTAAAAGAGACAAGATTTTGGAGGTCTACTGCAAGAAGGCGGATGATCTCCTGCAGCCGAGCCGCCAGTTGTCTGCCCTACTCTGCTGAATTTTGTTCTGTGAGTGCCCTATGCTCGGCATTAAAAGAGACAAGATTTTGGAGGTCTTCTGCGAGAAGGCGGATGATCTCCTGCAGCCGAGCCGCCAGTTGTCTGCCCTACTCTGATGAATTTTGTTCTGTGAGTGTCCTATACTGTGCATTAAAAGAACAAAGATTTTGCAGGTCTACTGCAAGAAGGCGGATGATCTCCTGTAGCCGAGCCGCCAGTTGTTTGCCCTACTCTGATGAATTTTGTTCTGTGAGTGCCTTATGCTCTGCATTAAAAGAGACAAGATTTTGGAGGTCTGCTGCGAGAAGGTGGATAATATGCAACAGAACCTCCACTTGTCTTCCCTGATCTGATGATTTTATTGTATAAGAAAAAGTCCAGAAAAGACAACATAGTAATGACATTATGCATATCTTTCATGTGATAAATTATTACCATCATCACCTTTACCCTCTATTTAAGATCAATTTAGTCTATACCAGCCAAAATCAGGATTTAGGTTGTTACGTATGAGTATAATAGTGATAATAATAATGGTAATGACCATAATCAGGCCAGTGAACGATGCTTCTGATATAAGCAATATATGTACTACACATGTGTGATATGATATCCTATCTATCCATCCATCCATTTTCCACCGCTTATCCGGGTCCGGGTCACGGGGGCAGCAGCTTCAGTAGGGAAGTCCAGACTTCCCGGTCCCCAGCGACCTCCTCCAGCTCCATCGGGAGGACACCAAGGCGTTCCCAGGCCAGCTGTGAGACATAGTCCCTCCAGCGTGTCCTAGGTCTTCCCGGGGGCCTTCTCCCGACTGGGCATGCCCGAAACACCTCACCAGGGAGGCGCCCGGGAGGCATCCGGACTAGATGCCCGAGCCACCTCAACTGGCTCCTCTCGATGTGAAGGAGCAGCGGCTCTACTCTGAGCTCCTCCCGGATGGCCGAGCTCCTCACCCTATCTCTTAGGGTGAGTCCAGCCACCCTACGAAGGAAACTCATTTCCGCCGCTTGTATCCGCGATCTCATTCTTTCGGTCATGACCCATAACTCATGACCATAGGTGAGGGTGGGAACGTAGATCGATCGGTAAACAGAGAGCTTTGCCTTCCGGCTCAGCTCTCTCTTCACCACGACGGTCCGGTACAGCGACCGCATTACTGCAGATGCTGCACCGATCCGTCTGTCGATCTCACGCTCCAACCTTCCCTCACTCGTGAACAAGAACCCGAGATACTTGAACTCCTCCACCTGAGGCAAGACCTCACTCCCAACCCGGAGGGTACAGTCCACCCGTTTCCGACTGAGAACCATGGCCTCGGATTTGGAGGTGCTGAGTCTCATCCCAGAAGCTTCACACTCAGCTGCAAACCGCTCCAGTAAACGCTGAAGGTCACAGCCTGATGAGGCCATAAGGACCACATCGTCTGCAAATAGCAGAGACGAGATCCTAAGGTCACCAAGCTGGACTCCCTCAACACCTTGACTGCGCCTAGAAATTCTGTCCATGAAGATTATGAACAGAATCGGTGACAAAGGGCAGCCTTGGCGGAGGCCAACGTTCACCGGAAACAAGCTCGACTTACTGCTGGCAATGCGAACCAGGCTCCTGCTTCGATTGTACAAGGACCGAATGGCACGTAGAAGCGGACCATCAATCCCGTACTCCCGGAGCACCCCCCACAGGACACCACGAGGGACACGGTCGAATGCCTTTTCCAGGTCTACAAAGCACATGTAGACTGGTTGGGCAAACTCCCACATACCCTCGAGTACCCTTGCAAGGGTGTAGAGCTGGTCCAGTGTTCCGCGACCGGGACGAAAACCACATTGCAGCTCCTCTAACCGAGGTTCGACTAACGGTCGTACCCTTCTCTCCAGCACCCTGGAGTAGACTTTCCCAGGAAGGCTGAGGAGTGTGATCCCCCTATAGTTGGAACACACCCTCCGGTCACCCTTTTTAAAAATGGGGACCACCACCCCGGTCTGCCAGTCCAGAGGTACTGTTCCTGACTTCCATGCAATGTTGTAGAGGCGTGTCAACCAACACAGTCCTCCAACATCCAGAGCCTTGAGAAATTCTGAGCGGAACTCGTCTACCCCCGGAGCCTTGCCACTGGGGAGTGATTTGACTACCCCAATTACCTCAGCCACGGTGATAGAACTGTCCACGTACGTATCCTCAGACTCTGCTTCCTCTATGGAAGGCATGTCAGTGGGATTGAGAAGGGCCTCGAAGTATTCCTTCCACCGACCAACTATATCCACAGTCGTGGTCAGCAAGCCCCCGTCCGCACTGTAAACAGTGTGAACTGGGGGCTGCTTCCCCTTTCTGAGGTGTCGGACGGTTTGCCAGAACCTCTTCGAGGCCGACCGAAAGTCGTGCTCCATAGCCTCACCGAACTCCTCCCACACCCGAGTTTTTGCCTCGACCACCGCCGAAGCCGCGTGCCGCTTGGCCTGCCGGTACCTGTCAGCTGCTTCGGGAGTCCCGCAAGCCATCCATGCTCGATAGGACTCCTTTTTCAGCTTGACGGCAGCCCTAACCCCCGGTGTCCACCATCGGGTTCGGGGCTTGCCACCACGACTGGCACCGACCACCTTGCGGCCGCAACCACAACTGGCTGCCTCAGCAATAGAGGCACGGAATACGGCCCATTCGGACTCAATATCCCGGTCCTCCCTCGAGATGCAGGCGAAGCTCTGCCGGAGATGAGAGTTGAAGACTCGACGAACGGGAGATTCTGCCAGACGTTCCCAGCACACCCTCACTACGCGTTTGGGTCTGCCAGGTCTGTCCGGCATCCTTCCCCGCCATCTAATCCAACTCATCACCAGGTGGTGGTCAGTTGACAGCTCAGCCCCTCTCTTCACCCGCGTGTCCAGAACATACGGACGCAGGTCTGATGATACGACCACAAAGTCGATCATAGACCTGCGACCTAGGGTGTCCTGGTGCCAAGTGCACTTATGGGCATCCTTATGTTCGAACATGGTGTTCGTTATGGACAAACTGTAGTTCGCACAGAAGTCCAGCAACAACACACCGCACGGGTTCAGGTCAGGGAGGCCGTTCCTCCCAACCACGCCCCTCCAAGTCACACTGTCATTGCCCACATGGGCGTTGAAGTCTCCCAGTAGAACTATGGAGTCACCAGCTGGGGTGCTCTCCAGCACCCCTCTGATAGACTCCAAGAAGGCTGGGTACTCTGAACTGCCGTTCGGCGCATAGGCACAAACCACAGTCAGGACCCTTTCCCCAGCCCTAAGGCGTAGGGAAGTAACCCTCTCGTTTACTGGGGATGACTCCAACACAGAGGCACCAAGCCGGGGGGCTAACAATAAGCCCACACCAGCTCGCCGCCTCTCCCCAGCGGCAACTCCAGAGAAGAACAAGGTCCAGCCCCTCTCAAGGAATTTGGTTCCAGAGCCTAAACTGTGGGTTGAGGTGAGTCCGACTATATCTAGTCGGAATCTCTCCGCCTCTTCCACAAGCTCGGGCTCCTTCCCCACCAGAGAAGTGTCATTCCATGTCCCGAGAACCAGATTTGGCCGCCGAAGACCAGGTCGCCCGGACACCCGCCCTCGACCACTGCCCAAATCACACAGCACCAGGCCCTTATGCTTGCCCCTGCAGGTGGTGGGTCTGCGGGGGGATCATATTCCTATTCTATTCTTAATACAATGCACTGTGTTTGAGTGACTATATTATATAATTCTGTGAATTTCCATGCCAATGTTAAATAAATGATCATAGACTTAGTACATACTTCAAGGAGATTAATAGACAGTATGTTTTCTTGGCCTTCCATAGTTATGAGTAATGACCCTTCTATTGTAACGATATCTAATAGTACTCTGAACACAAGGTAACGTTCAAGTACCTCTTTCCTCATCCATGTATTGTGACAGAACCATTTATTTGTATTTTATCCTCTTTATTATTTAATGTCTTTATTTATTTATATCCTGTTATTTGTGCGAGCGAGCAAGGGTCGCTTACCTGGTGATTCTCGTGGTTGGCACCTGCTCTACCCTCTGGGGAAGGCCCAGGCCCAGGCCGTGGCTCCTCTGCTTCTCCGAGAGACGCTGCACTGGAGCAGGGCAGCTTCAATGAGGCGATGCAGCTGGGGGGCACCTGATGGACGTTTGAGGACCGCAACCGACGCTTCATACTGTGGCTGTGCCTCTGTTGTGGTCAGATAGACCACACTTTTGCCCTGTGTACCATCCGACCAAAACTTCGTCAGAAGGCTCCCAAGAGGAACTTTACCATAGCAGTCTTCTACAGATAACCTGTCCGTGGAACATCTGCAGATTGAAGGTACTCTTGTGGGCTGATGACAGTTTTGTTGATTAGGACTTTGTTCACAAAAATAATATTCAAACTGTTCCACTAGAGGTTGCTAAAACTGTGTGCTTTCCGGATGGGCAAATCCTAGCTCATATCACCCATCGAACTTGTGACCTTACGTTAGTACTGGCTGTTAACCACCGTGAAACCTTAACATTTTTTGTGATGCCCTCATGCTCTGCACCTGTTGTTTTGGGTATTACCTATCTTAAGATGCAAAACCCAGTCATTATGTGGAGAAAGCTTAATGATAGCTGACTGGAGCCAGTATTGTCACGCGCAGTCTTCAATCTGCTTGTTCTGTAGCGATACCTTCCAAGCCCACGATTAATGATATCAAACTTTCTATGGTGCCCCATGATTATCATGACCTTGCCAATGTGTTCAGTAAAGACAGCGTACTGTCCTTGCCCTCCCATAGACCCATAACCTCCTCCAGAGGCCACTAGTGTCTTTCTCTTGTACTCAGCGCTTGGGTTCCAGCCTCCTACCTTTCATTTCAATTCAAATTCATTTGTATACCTTCAATTCACAACAGCAGTCATCTCATGGCACCCTACACATAAAGGTCACCGAGAGCCAACTGAAACCGCACATGAGCAAGCATTTAGCGATGGAGACAAGAAAAAACTCCCTCTGGGAAAGAAACCTCGGACAGAACCCAGGCTCTGTGGGGCGGTCGTCTGTATGACCGGTTGGGCTGAGATACAAAAGAATAGAGGCGTACATGGAAGTATTGTGAAATTGTGAACTCCAGATGCTTAGTTATACAATGTGTCTTCAGTCACATGTGTTGTGCCAAGAAGTGTAGCAAAACATGTCCTGTTAGGGAGAAGCTTCCAGGAAAGTACGTGTAGATCGTGGTGTGCCAGAAGGCTATAAAAGACATGTGCGAATAAACGGGGGGGCCCTTTTTCCTCTACTACTGAGGTGGTGTGTTTGGCTTCATTATTTTCTATGACATAATTGACGTTGTTGGCAGGATTTGAAAGAGAGGACGTTGATGCTTGTCGCTCCTCGGCTACACCAGGTTTCAAACAAACAGCCGGCAAACCAATTTTAAACCTATTTAGTTTGACAGCGTAGTGTAGCCCGAGGGTGGTTCATGAGCATTAATGCAAAAATTTCTCCAAAAAGAACCGCATCATTTTGTGTATTAACACCATGGACGTAGAGAGGAGGAAAGTCCACTCACACATAAAGCGTTTCTCCCCACGGGGCTGAGTCCCAAATTAGGAGCGTGAGGGAGAACTTTTGTGTGTTTTAAAGAAAACGGGCTCGAGTCCAGCTTTGGCTGTCCCAAGTCAGAGGTCAAAAGTAGAGAACAATAGAGCAGAAGGCTCTTGCCGGCTGTGTGTGTGTGAGAAGAAGAGAGAAAATAACTGCAGTTCTCTTAGCACGGGAGATTACTTGAGTGAAGAAATAGAGGCTCCAGAGATGAGAGCCTGACTGTACAGGTAAAAGTGCCAGTTGTAGCGACAGAGTTTCGCTACTTCGTCAGTTGCACTCCTAGTGTGTGGGCGACTTCCTCTTGCAAGGGAAGCGACGACCATAGGACTTTTGGCTGGGCCTGTTAACATAATAATACACGTGGATCTAATTCACGTTCAGTATGAGTAAGGGGGTGTCCTAAGATTATGCATGTTTTAATTGCAGCTTCATTCATGCATATGCAACTACACAACTGAAGGAGCAAGGTGTTGAGCAGTCAGTTGGATGGTTAATATTGTGTGAGTGAGGTGCACTAAATTGTTTGTCATTTTGTTGTATGTGGAACAAAATTGTAATTATCTCAAATCAACAGTTTAAAAGTCGGTGTCGGTGAGTGTGTGTGTGTGTCAGCGCTGATTCTTCTCATAATCTGCCAGTCTCCAGCTGTTTTCTGTTCATTCTCTTGAGAGTGTGCGAGCTTGTATGAGAGAGTCTGCTGAGGATAAGTCTGTGTTGGTATATATAGCGAAATCCTTCCAAACACGCAGCTGAACTGTACAGCGAGTGTCGTAACTGCTAAAAACATAATCATTTTGCGTACAATAACCACCCTGTTTGAATGTTCCCTCTGGTTTATTTTAGAAGCTGGTAAAAAGGTTAATTTAAACGTAACGGTAGGACAAACAGCCTATGTGAGGTTCTGTACTTATCATTGGGGAATTGTGTTGAACTCATATTGAATGTGGCAAAGAAAGGATTACTTGTGCTGAAGTGAACGTGTAATGTACAGTGAAGGATAGCTTGGGTGTGATTTTGTGTGTGCGCAGCAGAAATTGAAAGTGCGTCACAACCGTTGGCTGCTCAGTGGTGAAAGTTATGAACTGATTAAAGCAACAAAACTTCAACAGTTGAGTAGAGAGAAAAATCCTTTACATTTTTATGTGTGGTAAGTCTTACTAGACTTCGCTCTTATTATTTGCAAACTTATTGAATTTTGTTAAGCTGTGTGATTGTAACACTGACCGGAAGCAAACTGAACACTTAAAGGAACTGCAAGCCAGGGAGTACAGGGGGAGTGGCTAAACCCCTCCCGCAGAGTGTTGAAGACTAAGGCTTGTGGAAGAAGGGTTTTTATTTTTTTAGGGTGAGGGGTGTGTTTTGTCATGGCAATTACTCCAGTGATGATTTTAGGGTTAAAATACCCAACCAAGAAAAATGACGTTGAGGTGCTTTCAAAAAAAGTGGGGAAAACGCGCTAAAAACTTAAGTTCAAGCTGGCTGGAAAGTGGAACATTTGATGTGAGTCTGTGCGATGATATGGAAGTACGAATTAAGGATTATAAACCCAAAGATAAAAGTAACAAAAGACAGCTGAGAAGGGAAAAATAATTGGAGATCGCACAGTGGTTTAAAAAAGAAGGTGAAATGTTTCAAAAACTAATAAAAAATAATCGCGAAAAGCTCAAAACTAAAGGGAAAGAAGGAGCTAAACAGGAAACAAAAACACGACCAATAATCGGTTCACTGCAACAGCCCCATCTGGCCTTTGCCCGTCCATTAAAGGAACAGTCGACATGAAAGGAGAAGTTGAATTCGATGATGATAGACAAGCTCAAGTTTCACCAGTTGAATTGTTGCCAAACCCACCACAATACTGCAGCACGGAGGGAAAGGGCGTCAAGCCAAAGCAGTCAAAAGTAATGGGCTATTATGCAAACAAAGACCACGCTCTTATAGAGATGATTAAAAAAGATGGACACTCATATTGGCTTAACCTGGAGCACTCACGCTTGGATAGAGAAACAACTAAAATACAAGAGCTTGCGGATGAGATAGATAAAGTCAATGAAAAATATGTACAAAGTAAGAGCATGAAGGAAAAGTAGGAAGGGAAAGAGGGAGAAGAAAGGAAAGTGTTTGGGGGGAAGTCTTACGTTTGCAGCAAATGACAAGGAAAACAGAAAACATGACCTCAGATACAGACCTGGCATAAACCTTCCAGATAGGTGTACTGATCCGGCTCACCAATTACTGATATTGATAAAAGGAATGGAGGGACAGTACATTCGATGGCAAACACTTGGTCTTAAGGGATTGATCGCCAGGCTGCCTGGTATCCATGAGGGGACCGGCAAATGGATAAGGGCATTTGAGGAAGAAACGGTGGGCAAAATACTGGCGCTCGGAGATATCAAGGCTGTGTGGGCACGAGTGTTCGGAATACCAACAACGGAGAATGTGCTATACCTAAGTGGACACAGGTGGATGCAGAACCCTGAAGGTGACGGAGTTGAATTAAATCCCTATCGCAGAGACTTGTGGGGGACACTGCGAAGGGAGTATCCAATTAAGATTAACCCGAAGGCTTTAAAGGGGCAACCACTCACCGAAACTGAAAACCCTGCTGAATACATTAGCCGTCAACTTAAAAGGTGGAAGCAAGAAAGAGAGGAAGAAGTTAAAAACAGCCCGCTAATTACCACACTGTTCAGAACATCAGTGGTTGAAGCTATGCCAACTCCAGTAAAGAGTAGACTTGAGGACGTTGTGGGACTAACATCAAAGTCGCACAGAGAATTCTGCGAGCATGTGGTACATGCTATTGAAAAATACAGACGGGACGAGCAGAGACTGAAAGAACAAGACAGAGAAAACTAATGAAAAGTTTCCCAGTTGCAACTTGGGGAACTGTCAAACAAAAACAAAAAGAAAGTCAAAGCCTCAGTTGTGGAAGAAAAGCCAAGTGTGGAGGCACCGGTATTACCACCTCCAGCTGCACCTCTGGCTCAAGCGCCACCACCAGCACTGCCAGTTCAAACACCACCTGTCATCAATGTGTATGCTCAGCAGCCAAGAGCGAACCAAGTCCGACAAATGAGAAGGCAGCCTCGGATGAAAAAAAAGACAGACTGAAACGGAGGTACCAGCAACAAGGCTCTCCGATGCAAGCCTTTACCAAATGCTGTTGGGAATGTCAACAACCTGGACACACCCGACGGAATTGTCTAACTGACCCATGGCCGGCGCCTAACTGGGTTGAGGGAGGCTATGGAGATCAACAACCTCAACATCAAGATCCCAAAGAGGTCCAAATCATGGCTACTAGGGGTGCCCAGAGAATCCTGCAGGGGATGGTCAGATGCCAATAGTAACAGCAATAACTAGAAAAGAACCATTAGTTCAAGTCCAAATTGAAGGGAAACAAATACCAATGTTGGTCGACACTGGAGCAACCTGTACGTGTGTAGGTCGAAGTTATGCTTTACACCTCACCATGTCTGACAAATCTGTCAAAACAGTAGGATTCTCAGGAAAACTTCAAACAATACCAATGACGGCTCCAGTGCGACTAACCATGGAGGGGGAAACACTGGTGTCTGGTATCTGAACAGACGCCAATAAACCTGCTAGGGAGAGATGCATTATGTAAGCTGAATGTAAACATTTGGTGTACTCCTGAGGGAGTGAAAGTTGACAAAGCAAGGGAAAATGGTCAGATGAACGTTCAGGCGCCACAAGCAAAAGTATACTGGTTAGGAGATATATCAGAACCAGTGCTCCAGGCCTTCCAAAAGTGGAAAAAATACATTGTTGCGCAACTTCCGAAAGCTTCAAAACCAGGGTCTGAGTACCATTGCAGTGTTTATTATGATCCATTGGATAGTACAATATTGGAAGAAGAATGGGAAAGACAAACTAAAGGCCTGAAAGTGCCATTGACAACCCAATACATCGTAATTGGACAGCAGGGTGCGGCTCTAAATGTCGAAGTGAACCCTTTTCT
The DNA here is from genome assembly GCA_024372805.1 of Oostethus manadensis. NCBI lineage: Eukaryota > Metazoa > Chordata > Actinopteri > Syngnathiformes > Syngnathidae > Oostethus > Oostethus manadensis. Next base: position 848,674 of record QODF01000080.1, on the reverse strand, counting down.
TGCAAAATGGTACAATGTACCAAATTCAGCACCACATGTAACCCTGCTGGTTAATAACAACTTTGCAGCAAAATATTTGGGACCAATGATGAAAGAAGCATCTAAAATACGCTGGAGACAGACTGAAAATCGGTTAATTTTCTCGTCCCCAGATGAGTCTAAAATAAAAATTTTGTGTAGCAACCATATGATTTGAAAACCTAAAGAAGTCATTATCGCTCCATTTGAGTCACCACAGATGTTTACAAGACATGCTCAAACATGTCCCAGGAAATCTATGGGCAAAACAAGAAACAGGTGTAAGGGTTGGGGAAATCAGCCAATCCCATCAGGATAGAACTTAAACCAAACGTGAAACTTCCGAGACGCGCTCAATACCTGTTGAGATTAGAGGCAAAAAATGGGATAAGTCAAACCATTGAAGGTCTGCTGAAAGCGGGAATACTAATTGAAACAAACAGCTTTTGTAATACACCAATATTACCCTTGAAAAAGGCGAACAAATCCAAGTACTGGCTGGTATATGATTTGTGAGCGGTGAACAACATTGTACAGGACAGTCCAGTTGAAGTACTAAATCCACATACTCTCCTGACTAATGTTCCACCGGAGGCAAAGTTTTTTACCGTAATAGATCTTTAGTGTTTCACTACATGAGGACTCGCAGTATTTGTTTGCATTCACATATCGAGGGAAACAATACTCTTACACACGAATGCCACAGGGGTTTAAAATTAGCCCACATATGTTCAACCAGGTGTTGAGAGAGGACCTTGAGGGTTTGCAGCTCAACAGCACCCTGTTACAGTATGTTGACGACTTGCTGGTATGTGCACCAACCCTTGAGGAATGCCACCGAGATTCAGTTAAGCTACTTCAGAAGCTGGCCGAGGGGGGAAACAAAACCTCTCAGGCCAAATTACAATACTGCCTGCCCCAGGTTGAATATCTGGGAGAAGTTATATCTCATGGAATTATCTCAGTAGCGCCCTCTCGGTTGGAGGGAGTGAGCAAAGCTCCACTCCCTCTTAAAGTAGGACAAATGATGACCTTTTTGGGCATGACTGGCTTCAGCTCTAACTGGATAGTGGATCTGTATATGTATATGTATATACGTATACATATATAAATATATAAGTGTATATATATATATATATATATACACACACACACACACAAACGTATATACATATATACGTATATATATATACTATATACGTATATATGTATTTATATGTATGTGTATATTTGTGTGTGTGTATGTATATGTGTATATATACAGTGGTGTGAAAAACTATTTGCCCCCTTCCTGACTTTTTGTTACACTTAAATGTTTCTGCTCATAAAAAAGAGTTAACTATTAGTCAAAGATAACATAATTGAACACAAAATGATGACTGACTTTTGGGAAAAGATCTTGTGGACTGTCGAGACTAAAGTTGAACTTTTTGGAAGGTTTGTGTCCCGTTACATCTGGCGTAAAAGTAACACAGCATTTCATAAAAAGAACATCATACCAACAGTAAAATATGGTGGTGTTAGTGTGATGGTCTGGGGTTGTTTTGCTGCTTCAGGACCTGGAAGGCTTGCTGTGATAGATGGAAGCATGAATTCTACTGTCTACCAAAAAATCCTGAAGGAGAACGTCCGGCCATCTGTTGGTCAAGTTAAGCTAAAGCCATCTTGGGTGCTGCAGCAGGACAATGACCCAAAACACACCAGCAAATCCACCTCTGAATGGCTGGAGAAAAACAAAATGAAGTCCTGACCTGAATCCCATTGAGATGCTGTGGCATGACCTTAAGAAAGCGGTTCATGCTAGAAAAGCCTCAAATAAAGTTGAATTACAACAATTCTGCAAAGGTGAGTGGGCCAAAATTCCTCCAGAGCGTGTAAAAGACTTGTTGCAAGTTATGGCAAACGTTTGATTGCAGTTATTGCTGCTAAGGGTGGCCCAACCAGTCCATTAGGTGCAGGGGCAATTACTTTTTCACACAGGGCTATGTGGGTTTGGATTTTTTTCTATTCCATTTCTATCTAATAGAGCACTGAGCAAAGAAAGTAAAGCTCTAAAAGAAGAAATTGAGAAGTTACAAGATAAAAATGTTGCGTTCTGTGCTGTTCTTAAAGAGACTATGGCAGATAATAAAGCACTACGCACTGATATCAAGGCTTTGCAGTATCATATCGAGCCAATATTGAAAGAAAATGCTGCCTTGCGCGCTGCTCTCAAGGAAGCTAAAAACCATATGGAAGACAATGGAGCATTATGCAACGACATCACTGTTCTACAGGATGATATCAGGACCCTACTGAAGGATAATGCCGCCTGGTGGACCGCTCTGGAGGAAGAGAATGAAGCAAAGGATAACACCACTGAGCAAATGAAAACTATAATGGATTAGATGGATCAGAATTCACGAATGAACGATGTAATCCTCATAGGGCTCAGAATGACACCCGGATCAAAAGATAGGGAAGCTCATGATTGAGGAGAACCAGACTGAATGAATGAATTCCTTCAGCAAAGGTTGTCAAAGATATCAACGATCTGGATACATATGAAACATCATATCATCATGACAACAAGGATAAAGGAGGATATAACGCACAAAAACAGTAAGAAAGATTACATTCAATAATACCAACATTGATATTATCGTTGAAAAGGCCCGCTCAACCAAGTACAGTATTAAAATCATGAACTCATGTACTCACAGTTAATGACACTTACAGTAAAACACCAAGACAGCAAGATGTTGATCTGGAAATCAACAGAGGAAGAGGGAAGGAAAAAGGAGAAAAATAGGATACAGGCATGTATGTGTATGTATGTAATATATATACATGTATGTATACATATATATGAATGTATATGTTTATCCATGTATATACACAGTATGTATGTATGTGTACATACATACTTTACGTAGGCATGTATGTATTATAAAATCCTCTGAGAAGGGGGTAAAATTAAATAAGCTCTGCTTCTTCCTACTCCTTTTCGGACATGTAGAACTGAGGAATGTAACATAGTTTTTTATTATTTACTAACAAAAATTTTTTTCCACCCGGTCTGTAAATATTTCTAAATTTGAGCCTGGTAGCCATTATAAACAACATAACATTTTTTTTATTTCTGTTAATTTCTATAGATATACATTCTAACACATCCTTTATTGTTAGTGTCATATTTTCTATTACTTTAAATTTGATTTGTTTCTGAAACATTTATGGCGACCCCTCCACCTTGTATGGATTTAGCTCCAGGTGCTTATACTGTAGTTCAAAGTCTTGTGTTGTATTCCGACCTTAATATTATCATTATTAATATTATATTATTAATATTATCATCCATTGAGTTTGTTAAACTGTGCTTAGATGCCATAGTTATTTATTTTTTATTTGTTATGTACAGCTATCCTTCATACTTTTGCATGGAATACTGCTCCAAATGCTGGGGTGTGATCCCGCGACCAGGCTGGCTTAAAATTCAGTTTTGGGGGAACGGTGAGAGCTAAAATATACACACTACACATTCATGTTTTTTTAGAATGTAATCTAATTAATAGGGTGAGGAGCTCGGCCATCCGGGAGGAGCTTAGAGTAGAGCCGCTGCTCCTTCACATCGAGAGGAGCCAGTTGAGGTGGCTCGGGCATCTAGTCCGGATGCCTCCCTGGTGAGGTGTTTCGGGCATGCCCAGTCGGGAGAAGGCCCCCGGGAAGACCTAGGACACGCTGGAGGGACTATGTCTCACAGCTGGCCTGGGAACGCCTTGGTGTCCTCCCGATGGAGCTGGAAGAGGTCGCTGGGGACCGGGAAGTCTGGACTTCCCTACTGAAGCTGCTGCCCCCGCGACCCGGACCCGGATAAGCGGAGGAAAATGGATGGATGGATGGTAATCTAGTCAAAGTTGCTAATTTAATAGGTACTGTATATATTGGAACATAACAAAAAAAACAACCAAAATCTTGTTCTACACAGAAAAGACTTTGCTGATTGACAGCTAGAAGTTGATTGCAGGATAATGCTGTTATTTTATAAATCTCCCAATTATTAGAAAATAAAATAAAGTGCTGAAGTGAACACATAAAAAATGATAAGAGCACTTTTCTGGGTAATTAATAAAAGTATTGAACACTGAACCAGTATTGAACTGTTAGCTGTGGCTGCAGTCGCAACCGGGTGCTTTGTGTTGGCGTGGTGAGCAAACTCCTTCTCACAAAGAAGCATACCACTCTACCTTTGTAAATAGTGCCAGCGGGGTGTTTTTGCAATGTAAATCTCCCATTCTTTGGACAACTCCATTTTCATGTCTCTTCCCAGCATCGCCGTGCCTTGCCCTCCCAAGAGGGCAAGGGTGAAGTTAGACATGAATAATGCTTTAACCGAATTTAATACCCCTAATTTTTGGACTCTCCCAAACACTCCTAAGCTAGCTTGATGGTGACGTTCTTATCCAATTTCAGACCAACAATAATGACCCATGAACACATAAAATGTGAGTCAGGGTGTAGAAGTTATATGCAAGTTTCACGTTACTTATACACATTCTCACAGCAGCTGTGGTGCGTTCGGGGACTGGCGAACAAAGTGCATACTTGCTACACTTGAGGAAGAAACGTAATCAGTGATGTATAAAGACAATGTAAAAAATGTGGGCTTTTTTTGAATGTGTGTTGAACATTTTACCTGTATTATCACCTACGTATGCATTATTGTCCACCTAGAGTGATTGAGATGTTTTCTTTGGAAATATTGTATGTTTAGAGATTTTGTCCTTTTTGGCCAACAATTTGCCAACGTTAAATGGCATGTGTGTGAGGTCCATGAATATGAAGACATGAATATATTTGATGTGGTCTCTGCTTTTCTTTAGCTCTTTCTGCAGCCAGGAACATCATTTTCTCCAATGGAGATTTGGACCCATGGGCAAATGGAGGGGTAAGTGAGTTTTAAAAAACAAACAAACAAAAAAATCTGCTTCCTATCCATTTCTTTCCAAAAGTTCCAGAAGTCTTTGAGTTCATCAGTGATAGCTATCAATATTTCTGGGGGCGCCCATCATCTAGATTTAAGGTACAGCAAGCTGTTGTCTTCTCAATGTTTATTTATTCATTTCAAAGTCGTCCATCAAAATCTAAAGTGTTGTTTTACTCATACAGAGGGTCCAATGATGCTGATCCGGCATCAGTTATCAAGGCCAGGAAGATGGAGGCAGATCTTATCACACAGTGGGTGCAGACAGAGAGGACAATGAGAATCAAACAACATTCACTGTGATGTGTTCATGTTGATGGGGTTGTCTGCTTCCAGTATGTGTTGAAATTCTAAAACAGTTTGAGTCAACACTGGCAAAAAAGACAAGGGGATACAGGGATGAATGAAACTAAAAACAGGCAATTGAAATTGGCTAGAAAGCTCATGTAATGACTCAAAAACAACATGTATGATTGTAATTTCTGCCACACTGAATAGTCAGTCAAATAATAGACAATTAATCACCAAGAGAAATTCATCCAAATTACCGTAAATGTAAGTCTGGAAACTGATGACCGATGTTTGTGCAATGTTTCTAATTGATTTTCCTTCCTCTCTCAGAATTTTTTCTCCCACAGAGAGTTTGTTTTCACCTCTAAATTCAAACAAATCTACCCACTTAGAAATAACATACCATTGACATGACATGACATGTAAAGAGTCAGAAACTCCATGCCTTTAATTTTAGATTTGGCTCAATCTGTTTTGCCTTGACACTTGACTTGGACTTGCACATCTTTTGACTTGAGAGCTGGGATTTTGGGACTTTGGGACTTTCTCCCAACTCTGTTGTAAGGAAGTTAACTTTGCTCTTTTTTTTCTTCAAGGATTTCATTTTGATTTTGTGCCTCAGGAGTTTTTCTTAAACAAACGATTTCCCGTAGGAGCTTATGAAGAAAGAGGACAATCATTTTGGCAAGGCCGTTCATGGAGAACTTTCAGCTATATCTGTTCAGAGGAGTTCACGCTACATCAGTTCCGTTTTTCTTTTGCTCATATATGACCCCTTATCAGATTTTCTTTGTCATTTTAAACTAGCTGTAAAGCATACAAAAGATATTTCATTAAAAGATACAAGAGTAATCAGTGTTGATGGTAATATAATTAGTTTGGATATGACGTGTCCATCATGAAGAGAAGCCAAGCTTTGTGGAACTGTTGCCAGGGAAGGGACTGCGCTCTAGCAACACCAACGCTCCTGGCCAAGTGTCCTATACTGTCCACTAAAAGAGACAAGATTTCAGAGGTCATTTGCTATTTAGCTTATTACGTATAAATGTAATAGTGATAATAATAATTTTAATGGCAACAATCAAGCAAGTAAATGATGCTTCTAATAGGACGTCATATATAAGCAATACTGTATATTTACTACAGTATACTGTACATGTGTGATATGAAGTATGATATTCCTATTTTATTCTTAATATAATGCACTTTGATGCAATGACCATATTGCATAATTGTGTGAATTTCCATGTGTCGTGGAGAATAATGAAGCCAAATGCACCACTTTAGTAGCTGAGGAAAAAGAAGGGTCCCTCTGTTTATTAGACCATGCTTCTTATACACTTCTGGTATATCACAATACGCACGTAACTGAGAACACATTATCTAACTTATGAGAGCATCTGGAGTTCCAAATTTCACAATATATTCCCCCCTTTTGGGGGTCCCTAACCCCCAAACAACACAAACACATCTCTTCGACTTATGTCGTTTCACCTTGTCCAATTCTAAATCACATTCACGGGTGAAGTTCATGTAGTCCGTGGTGCATACTTGTCCTGGCAAGTGGGTGTTGAGGGGAACATTTTTTGCATTAAATTGTCCCTGGATGGGGGCAAAGTGGGGTGTGAGCGCTGTTTCAGCTCACATTATTCACCGCCCAGAGGATTATTATGCCTCTGTAAAAACCGTGTTGGCCATCTTCAGTCCTTTTCCTCGATCACCCGTCGATAATCAGCACGCTGTCGTCTGAAGAGACCCTTTGTGGTGAGGGGCTTCTTTCGCCTAGACGAGTTGGTGACTTGGCACAATACATGTAGGAGGAAGGCGCTCGTCTCACCCCTTCCTCATCGCCAGCATCCTGGATGGGCGTTGTTTCCTTTCGGCCTGGCTCCCTCCCCGGCTATGGCTCGTCCGGATGTCCCATCTCAGCCGGTCTAGTCCCAATCCATGGATGCAGCCCAACTGGGTGGCTGGAACAATCCCTTCCTATATCTAGTGGTGTGCCTCATACTAGCCTGACCGTCAACTACTTCCTATGGTTTATGGATTTCTATTGAATATATGTATTGCCTGTATCTTATTGATTTCTGTAACTTTGTGAAATATCCTAAAGGTTATTAGGATACACGATGATACTGAGCAGAATGTGTAACTCTTGCTAGCCTAAAACTTTGTTTAGATAACTGCTTGACTCAGTGTATAGGTATATAGTTAACCAAGGCGGTAGCGTAACTGAACTGCTGAGTATCTATGGACGTGTGTGGGGATGATTATGCTGAATAACTGAAATAGTATAGCTATTATAGCGGTGGTCAGCGCAATGTCCAGTGTCCTTCCCAATCATATTATCAATCATACCTCATGGCTAAGTGAGTCCCTGTCGTCATCGAAAGCATCAGGATTGGGAAACAGGTCAGGCTGTTCAACCACCAGTTGCGCCAGCTGGGCCTGCCACCTTGGTAGTCGCCAGCACAGTCATCTGTCTTACAAAAGTCTTAATTAGTAATTTCTTCAGAATGGGTACGATGCAACAAAGTAACAAGCATATTAGTGTCAGAACTACTACTACAGTTATTCCCATCTTTGCCAGATTGGCACCCCAGTACCCCAGTTTTGTTGTGAACCAATCAAGTGACCTGTATCTCTCCCTGCATTTTCCTTTAAGTCTTTACTCAGTTCACTAATTCTGGACATTGCTTTAGTAAAAGACCCACCTTCTGCAGTATTAATGGGTATGAATGTGCAGCATTGCTCACCAAACATGTGGCAGACTCGCCCTTTTTCAGCAAGCTTCCTATCCAAAGCTTGGCGATTCTGCCATGACATTTTGGTCGTTTTGTTTAACTGCTCTCCAAGTGCTCTAGGGGCCTCATTTGGATAATTGATGAACCTTTGCTGATTGTAGTACACATAATTTATCCACTCTGTGTTTTTATAGGGTGAAATATAGAGAAATATAGACTCCAGACCAGCCTTAATTTCGCTTCTTGCTTTGAATTCCTCAGTTATTCCTCTCGGTTGTCCTATTGCATCTAGATAGACACGAGAGTCTGGTATGAATGATCTTTTAAATCTTGTATAGCCCGTTCCACTTTGAGTTTTTAGCAATTCGCTGACGCCTTTATACATTATTTGAACGGGCACTTTCATCCTTACCAAGGTACATAATCCTATCCATTGCGGAGGAAGAACGTTACGTAATATGTCATTACCACACATCCAATAGCTGTCCGCTACTGCCGTTGATTGCACAGCCAAAAACTGGTTATTGGGTATTGTCATTGTAAGATTGTGACACGACTGATCGTTTGGGCCTGGGTTCTCATACCACACCGGACTAGTAACAAAGGTGGGAATCATTTTGGCATGTAGAAACCAGGATAAGACCCAAGTTACCTTGCAGTTCACTGTGGTGTTCCCTACAAAATTGTCATGCTGTGTTTGAAATTCAAATCCGCCACTCGCAAAACACTCATAATCTGCAGTTCTATCAATTTTGTACTGTGTGGGAGGGCCATCCAAAGCAGTTGTAAGTCGGAAATCAGTACACACGTTGTATTTAGCATAAGCCGGCAGCGAGCTCCTTAGGTTGTGTGTCTTTTTGGAGCCATAAATCAATCTGCATTGTATAGTGCACAATGGCAGTGAGAAAAGCCTAATTGTTGAGTTAGCAGGTGTAAATCCCTTTTCCCTGCATTCTTGTCTTTGTTCATCTGCACATGTTTTTAAATTATTCATTTCAGGAATTAGAATTAGTAATGCAGTTGGAGCGACAGAACACGCTATACACCCCCCATTTGTCATTTCCTTGGTAGTGTACCAAATCCATTTATAGCTATATAGCATTTATAACCCATTATAGCTTGCTTGTTCCCATTTGCTCTCTTCTCTAATTTTAAAACTTCTTGGCCTAACCTTGTTTACAATTGGATAGTCAACCTGATCTGAATCATTACTTGGTTCGTCACAGTTTTCTAAATAGTCATCATACACCTCAGTTGTCCCAGTAGTTATTTCTAGGGGTGTTATTGTCTTTAATGTCGTTTGTGTACTCGTTGTTACTGCTTTAGATTGGTCACAACATTAGCAGGTATAGTTGGAGTTGTCCCCGCCAGGGCTCGGGGGGGCGTTTAAACATTTCCCGCTTTTACAGTTGTCACTGCATCATGCAGGATTGGCTGTATCTGTTTTGTAGTTTTTTCTGTAACCTCCTCCACTCTCCCCCTAATGTTGGTGGTCCACAGTTCTGCAAACTATATCGTCCCTAGGCCTCAGTACTGGAATTTGTACTGGTGTTGGTTCTGCTATAGTGACTGTGTGGCGAGTGGTTGCATCGTACTCATCTTCTTTGGACTTCCTTGGATACTGTCACCTCTCTCCCCTTTTCATGGGTCGCTGATATCGGTCTTGTCAGTGCCCACAGGATGCAGTTCACCACCACCAGCAGGTGTGTCTTTGGTCTGTGGCTTTTCGTCTGTGCTTTCGTCGTTGATCAGCGCTCTCTTTTCCTTGGATTGGGTTGGACCCACCTTGGTGCAGTGGTTCAACTAGTACCATGTCGTGCTTCCTTCCACCTGGACCGCCAATGGTGTCGCTCGGACCACCTTGTAGGGGCCTTTTCATCTTGGCTCGTGCCACTTCTGTCTGTACACTTTGATGTACACCTGGTCGCCAGGCACCACCAAGCCGTCTGCCACCTCCGTGGACTCAGGAACCCTGCTTTTCTCCTGCACGTAGATAGCTCTATGTATGGCACTTAATTGTTTTAGATAGTCTTTTAGTTCCTGCTGTAACTGCTCAAGAGGAGGTCCTTTATATGGTCCTCTTAAATGTGGTGCTGGCATGGGTCGACCTGTAAGCATCTCATGCGGTGTTAGATGTAATTCTGTTAGTTTGCATGCGATAGCTCATTAGTGCGAGTGGTAGCGCATCCACCCAATTCAGCTTTGTGCTAGCACATATTTTGTTGAGTTTGGCTTTGATTGTCCCATTCACCCGCTCTACCATTCCCTGGGACTGAGGATGGTAGACACACCCTTACCTTTGTTTTATTCACAGCTGTTGTAAGATTCCTTTGGCTACCTTTTGCACAAATGCCAGACCATTATCTGAGCTTATTTCCGATGGTATGCCAAACCGCGGAACTACTTCTCTTAAGAGGAATTTACTATCACTTTTTCCACACCCACGTTGATTCCACACTGCCCCAAACAAATGACACACTCCATGTGCATACGCTGAATCTGTATACACATTTGCTATCTTGCCTTTGGCTATCTTTCATGCTTCAGCCAACGCCTTCGATTCAGCTAGTTGCGCAGAACATGGTTGTCCACATTTTTCAGCCTTTACTGTTACAAATTCACTTCCTTCCTGTTAGACAACTGTAAATCCAGCGTGACTGCCAAGATGGTCTCGATAACAGGATCCATCCACAAAGTATGTCATTTGTGCATTTAACAATGCAGTTGACTCCAAATCTGGTCTCAGTTTTGTGTATTTTATTGCCTCTGGCAGACACTCTTGTGGTTCTCCTTCAAAACTTAATGGCATAGTATCTGCGGGATTTACTGTTACACACCTCTTAATGGTGACGTCTGGATATGTCAACAGCGGTAAATACTGCGAACATCGAGCCTGAGTTATCACAAACTTATTTTGGTTAATCAACTCAGAGATCTTGTGATGCGTATACTGTATATGGTCAGTGAATGTCCCATGGTGATTGTCGATGCCTGGTTGAACATATGTGGGCTATGTTTGAACCCCTGCGGCATTCCTGTGTACGAGTATTGTTTCCCTCAATATGTGAATGCAAACATATACTGAGAGTCCTCATGTAGTGGAACACTAAAGAATGCTGAGCACAAATCTATTACCGTAAAAAACTTTGCCTCAGGTGGAACATTAGTCAGGAGAGTATGTGGATTTGGTACTTCAACAGGTTAGGATGCCTCCCGAACGCCTTCCTGGGCAGGTGTTCAGGGCACATCCAACCGGTAGGAGGCCTCCAGGAAGACCCAGGACACATTGGAGAGACTATGTCTCTCAGTTGGCCTGGGAATGCCTCGGCATCCTCTGGGAGGAGCTGGACGAAGTGGCCGGGGAGAGGGAAGTTTGGGCTTCTTTGCTTAGGTTGCTGCTCCGTGACCCGACCTCGGATAAGCAGAAGAAAATGGATGGATGGATGGATGGCTGGGTACTTCAATGGACTGTCCTATACAATGTCGTTTACTCCTCGCAAATTATGTACCAGCCGGTACTAGGATTTGTCTGCTTTTAACACAGATAATATTGGTGTATTACAAAAGCTGTTTTGTAATAGTATTCCCGCTTTCAGCGGACCGTCAATGGTTTGACTTATCACATTTTCCGCCTCTAATCTCAACGAGTATTGAGGGTGTCTCGGAAGTTTCACGTTCGGTTTTAAACTCTATCCTGATGGGATTGGCCGACTTCACTAGCCCTACATCTGATTCATGTTTTGCCCATAGATTTGCTGGGACATGCTTGAGCATGTCTTGTTTTAAGTCACTCTCACCTTCACTGATTTGCGACATCTGTGGTGACTCGAATGGAGCGATGATAACTTCTTTAGGTTTTGAAATCATATGGTTGCCACACAAAATTTTTATTTTAGACTCATCTGGGGACGAGAGAATTAACGGATTTTCAGTCTGTCTCCAGCGTATTTTAGATGCTTCTTTCATCATTGGTCCCAAATCTTTTGCCGCAAAGTTCTTATTGACCAGCAGGGTTACATGTGGTGCTGAATTTGGTACATTGTAACATTTTGCAAGAAAAGGGTTTGCTTCAACATTTAGAGGCGCACCCTGCTGTCCAATTACGATGTATTGGGTTGTCAATGGCACTTTCAGGCCTTTAGTTTGTCTTTCCCATTCTTCTTTGAATATTGTACTACCTGATGGATCATAATAAACACTGCAATGGTACTCAGACCGTGGTTTTGAAGCTTTCGGAAGTTGTGCAACAATGTATTTTTTCCACTTTTGGAATACCTGGAGCACTGGTTCTGATATATCTCCTAACCAGTATACTTTTGCTTGTGGCGCCTGAACGTTCATCTGACCATTTTCCCTTGCTTTGTCAACTTCCACTCCCTCAGGAGTACACCAAATGTTTACATTCAGCTTACATAATGCATCTCTCCCTAGCAGGTTTACTGGCGTCTGTTCAGATACCAGAACTGGCAATGTAGTGTTTCCCCCTCCATGGTTAGTCGCACTGGAGCTGTCATTGGTATTGTTTGAAGTTTTCCTGAAAATCCTACTGTTTTAACGGATTTGTCAGACATGGGGAGGTGTGAGGCATAACTTCGACCTACACACGTATAGGTTGCTCCAGTGTCGACCAACATTCGTATTTGTTTCCCTTCAATTTGGACTTGAACTAATGGTTCTTTTCTCGTTATTATTGTTACTATTGGCATCTGACCTTCCCCTGCAGGATTCTCTGGGCACCCCTAGTAGCCATGATTTGGACCTCCCCATGGGTTAACAGGACCGAAATATTGTTGTCGTGAATTCTGATCTTGACGCTGAGGTTGTTGATCTCCATAGCCCCCCTCGACCCAGTTAGGCGCCGGCCATGGGTCAGTTAGACAATTCCGTCGTATGTGTCCAGGTTGTTGACATCCCCAACAGCATTTGGTAAAGGCTTGCATCGGAGGGCCTTGTTGCTGGTACCTCCGTTTCAGTCTGTCTTTTTTTTCATCTGAGGCTGCCTTATTCGTCGGACTTGGTTCGCTCTCGGCTGCTGAGCATACACATTGATGACAGGTGGTGTTTGAACTGGCGGTGCTGGTGGTGGCGTTGAGCCGGAGGTGCAGCTGAAGGTGGTAATACTGGTGCCTCCACAATTGGCTTTTCTTCCACAACTGAGGCTTTGACTTTCTTTTTGTTTTTGTTTGACAGTTCCCCAAGTTGCAACTGGGAAACTTTTCTTTGGATTTCTCTGTCTCGTTCTTTCAGTCTCTGCTCGTCCCGTCTGTATTTTTCAATAGCATGTACCACATGCTCGCAGAATTCTCTGTGCGACTTTGATGTTAGTCTCAGAACGTCCTCCAGTTTACTCTTTACTGGAGTTGGCATAGCTTCAACCACTGATGTTCTGAGCAGCGTGGTCATTAGCGGGCTGTAGTCAGCTTCTTCCTCTGTTTCTTGCTTCCACCTTTTAAGTTGACGGCTGATATATTCAGCAAGGTTTTCAGTTTCGGTAAGTAGTTGCCCTTTTAAAGCCTTGGGGTCAATCTTGATGGGATACTCCCCTTCGCAGTGTCCCCCACAAATGTCTGCGATAGGGACTAAATTCAACTCAGTCAGCTTCAGGGTTCTGCATCCACCTGTGTCCACTTAGGTATAGCACATTCTCTGTTGTTGGTATTCCGAACACTCGTGCCCACACAGCCTTGATATCTCCGAGCGCCAGTATTTTGCCCACCGTTTCTTCCTCAAATGCCCTTATCCATTTGCTGGCCCCCTCATAGATATTAGGCAGCCTGGCGATCAATCCCTCAAGATCAAGTGTTTGCCATGGAATGTACTGTCCCTGGATTCTTTTATCAATATCAGTAATTGGTGAGCCGGATCAGTATACCCATCTGGAGGGTTTATGCCAGGTCTGTATCTGAGGTCATGTTTTCTGTTTTCCTTGTCATTTGCTGCAAACGTAAGACTTCCCACCAAACACTTTCCTTTCTTCTTCCTCTTGCACTATTCCAGGATAGGTTATCCTTCCTCTCCCTGCTAGCGCACTACAAAGTCCTCCAGCTGCTCCTCTATCTTTTTTCCCTTCCTGCTTTTCCTTCGTGCTCTTACTTTCTACATATTCTTCATTAACTTTATCGATCTCATCCTCAAGCTCTTGTATTTTAGTTCTTTCCCTCTCTCTATCCAAATCTGAGTGCTCCAGGTCAAGCCAATATGAGTGTCCATCTTTTTTAGTTATCTCTTTAAGAGCATGGTCTTTGTTTTCATAACAGTCCATTACTCTCGACTTCTTTGGCTTGACGCCCTTTCTCTCCGTGCTGCAGTATTGTGGTGGGTTTGGCACTCTTCAACTGATGAACCTTTAGTTTGTCTCTCATCCTCAAACTCAACATCTCCTGTTATGTTGACTGTTCCTGTAATGAACGGGTAAAAGCCAGATGGGGCCGTTGCAATGAACCAATCATTGGTCATATTTTTGTTTCTTATTTTAACTTCTTCTTCCCCTATGGTTTTAAGCATTTCACAATTCTTTTTTATTAGTTTTTCAAAACATTTCACCTTCTTTTTGAACAACTGTACGATTTTCAATTATTTTTCCCTTTTTAGCTGTCTTTTGTTACCTCTATCTTTGGGTTTATAATTTTTAATTCGTACTTCCATATCATCGCACAGACTCACATCAAATGTTCCACCTTTAAGCTTCAACTTAAGTTTTTAGTGCGTTTTTGCCACTTTTTTTGAAAGCACCTCAATGTCATTTTTCTTGGTTGGGTATTTTAACCCTAAGATCATTTCTGAAGAAATTGCCATGACAAAACACACAGCTCACCCTAAAAAAATAAAAACCCTTCTTCCACAAGCCTTAGTCCTCAACACTCTGCGGGAGGGGTTTAGCCACTCCCCCAGTACTCCCTTGTTTGCAGTTCCTTTAAGTGTTCAGTTTTCTTCCGGTCAGTGTCACAATCACACAGCTTAACAAAATTCAATAAGTTTGCAAATAATAAGAGCGAAACCCTACTGTCCTTCTAGAATCTCAACAGGAACGTAGCCCACAACACATTAATTACATTCACATCAGTTCAAGTTACAAAGTCAAAATACGCGACACTCAATAATATTCAAAATGACTCACAAATTGTTTTATTTTCAGTAATGTTTAAAATTAACCCTTTTATTGTTCCTAAAAAGGCACCATTAGATCGTTCAAGCAAGGATTATTTTATAAGTAGTTTTGACCATAAAATTTTACTGCCCTTGGAAGGATGAAACTATTCACACCAGCATACTTTGGTCCTCAAGGACCTTCCCAGATAAGCACACACACACAGACTCTCCCTGGAAAGAGTGAGACAGAATCACACAGCCGAACGCAACTCAATATAGTATTAAATGACGCAAAACAAAGTCAATCAAAAGCTTAAACAGCATCAAATGTAAAGATTATTTTCCCTATTCAACCGTGATAGCTTCTAATACCCACTAGAGTAGCCAACTTGTGACGCACTTTCAATTTCTGCTGCGCACACACAAAATCACACCCAAGCTCCCCTTCCCTGTACACCACACGTTCACTTCAGCACAAACAATCCTTTCTTCGCCACGTTCAACATTAGTTCAACACAATTCCCCAATGATAAGTACAGAACCTCACCTAGGCTGTTTGTCCTACCGTTACATTTAAATCACCCTTTTTACCAGCTTCCAAAATAAACCATTCAAACAGGGCGGTTATTGTACGCAAAATGATTATGTTTTTAGCAGTTACGACACTTGCTGTACAGTTCAGCTGCGTGTTTGGAAGGATTTCGCTATATACACCAACACAGACTTATCCTCAGCAGACTCTCTAACCTTAACCCTATCCCATACAAGCTCGCACACTTTTAAGAGAAGGAACAGGAAACAGCTGGGGAGCTCTGCCCCGCGTGGAGAAACGCTTTACGAGTGAGTGGAACTTCCTCCTCTCAACGTCCGTGGTATTAATACACAAAATGATGAGGTTCTTTTTAGGATAAATTTTAGCATTAATGCTCATTAACCCCCCTGGTGCTACACCACGCTGTCAAACCAAATTGGTAAGTGAGTCTTACCTGTTTGTGCCGGCAGTTGGTTTGAAACTTGGTGCAGCCGAGGAGCGACAAGCATCAACATCCTCTCAGAGAATCCTGCCGACAATGCCAATTATGTTAATAATTAGATATAAATAAGAATAATGAAGCCAAATGCACCACTTTAGTAGCTGAGGAAAAAGAAGGGTCCCCCTGTTTATTAGACCATGCTTCTTATACACTTCCGGCATATCACAATACGCACATAACTGACAACACATTATCTAACTTATGGGAGCATCTGGAGTTCCCAATTTCTCAATACACGCCAATGTTAAATAAATGATCATAGGGTTAGCACATACTTCAAGGAGATTAATAGACAGAATGTTATCTTGGCCTTCCATAGTTATGAGTAATGACCTTCTACTGTAACGATATCTAACAGTACCCGAAACGCAAGGTAACGTTCAAGTGCCTCTTTCCTCATTCATATACTGAGACAGAACCATTTCCTTGTATTTTGATTTGAATAGATAGATATTTGGACGCTGCTTGAGCTGTAACCCCTATCTGTTCCAAAGTTTGCCACACACGCACACACAAGCACACACACACAAAAGTTTCTTGGTGCTTCTCACTGCTTGGATTTTAAAGTTAGCACATCCCCTCAGTTTATAACCCCCCTTCTCTCTGTGTAAAAAGGTTAGTAGGAAGGATACGTTTATCGGCTTTATATAAAATCTGTGCAGTATAAAAATCAACAAAATCAAAGAACTTTAACAGTTTAGACTGTAAATATAAAATATTGGTATGATGACAAAAACCGACCTTACCTTCTTACTCCACGCTTTTGGAGTACAAAGAGGGGATGTGGTGAACTTTTGTCATGATTCCCCCAAACTTGTATACAGTAAGTCAAATATGGCAAAACCAATGAGCTGTACAACAAATACAGTGCATTATATTCTAGGAAATATTCCGCTTTATTAAAGATTAAAAAGTAATTCATTGAAAACAACAATTAAACTGAAATAGGCTGTTTATCGGCTGATCAAAAGTTTAAGTCCATTATTCAAAAAAGGACAAAAAACTCTCCAAACCAGAACAAAAAATGTTCTCAGTAGGACACAGTAATGAGCAGCTCCACCGTTTTTGTTATTCACTTCAAAAATTCACATGGGCATGCTTGATGCGAGCTAGTGGGAACATTGCTCCAAGTGGGGAAGATGGCTTCAAGAAGGCAGGAACTGTCTGGAACTGATGGCCATTTTTATAAACTTCCCTTGCCATCCATCTCCAAATGTTCTCTATGGGATTTTAATCAGGGGAACATGCAGGAGCGTCAAAAAAGTGATGTTATTCTCCCTGAAGAAGTTCTTCGTCAACTACAGTGTTGTCCTGTTGAAAAAGCCAGCTTGTGCCACACAGACGAGGGCCCTCAACATCTGCACGTAACCAGCCACCGTCTGAGGAGTCTGCACCACCTGAAGCTCCAGTGTTTCACTGTTCTACTTTTCCAAGGTGCCGGGTAGAAAACGTCTCAGGTAGGATATCTTTGTGAATCCAGTAACGTTGGAACCCATCTGGGCCGTCAAGGTTACATTTTTTTCTCATCAGAAAAAAACTTTTTCCACCTTTCAATGTCCCATGTTTGATGCTCCCTGGCAAAGTGTAAATGGCGGCTGCCTTGGCGGAGGTCAATGTTCACCAAAAACAAGCTCGACTAACTGCTAGCAATGCCAAACGGGCTCCTGCATTCATTGTACAAGGACCGAATGGCACGTAGTAGCACAGCATCAATCTCGTACTCCCGGAGCACCACAGGACACCACGAGGAACACGGTCGAATGCCTTTTCCAAGTCTACAAACCAGTCCAGTGTTCCACGACCGGGACGAAAACCACATTGCACCTCCTGTAACCAAGGTTTGACTAACGGTCATAGCTTTCTCTCCAGCACCCTGGAATGGTCTTTCCCAGGGGGGCTGAAGAGTGTGATCCGCCTATAGTTGAAACACACCTTCCAGTCACCGTTTTTAAAAATGGGTACTGTTCCCGACTTCCATGCGATGTTGAAGAGGCGTGTCAACCAAGACAGTCCCCCAACATCCAGAGCCTTGAGGAATTCAGGGCAAAACTCATCCACCCCCGGAGCCTAGCCACTGGGGAGTGTTTTGACTTCCCCAGATACCTCAGCCTCAGACTCTACTTCCTCAGTTATGGCAGTGCGATTAAGAAGGGCCTCATAGTATTCCTTCCACCGACCGACTATATCCCCAGTCGAGGTCAGCAAGCCCTGGTCCGCACTGTAAACAGTGTGAACTGTGGACCGCTTCCCCTTACTGAGGTGTCAGACGGTTTGCCAAAACCTCTTTGAGGCAGACCGAAAGTCATGCTCCACAGCCTCACTGAACTCCCGAGTTTTTGGCTCAACCACAGCCGAAGTCCAGCAACAACACATCACACGGGTTCAGATCATGGAGGCCGTTTCCCCCAATCACGCCCCTCCAAGTCACAATGTCATTTTTTCACATGGGCGTTGAAGTCTTCCAGCAGAACTATGGGGTCACCAGGTGGGGTGATCTCCAGCACCCTTGTGATAGACTCCAGGAAGGCTGGGTACTCTGAACTGTCGTTCGGTGCGTACGCACAAACAACAGTCAGTACCCTAGACACACTAACGTTCAAAAGTTTGAGGTCACTTAGAAATGTCCTTATTGCTAAAAGAAAAGCACTGTTTTTATCAATGAAGAGAACTTGAATCTAATGAGAAATACACTGTATGCATTGTTCATGTGGTAAATGACTGTTCTAGCTGCAGATGTCTACGTAGATGTATAGCGGCCCATTTCCTTCAACTATCACTCTAATGGTACAATGTGTTTGCTCATTGTGTCAAAAGGCTAATGAATGATTAGAAAACTCTTGTTGGCACAGCTTAGCTGCTTAAAGAAGCTATAAAACCCACCCGCCTTTGAGCAAGCTTCACATTTGTGGGGTCAAAATGGCCAGAAAAAGACAACTTTCATGTGAAACACATTCTATTCTTGTTCTCGGAAACGAAGGATATTCCATGCCAGAAATTGCCAGAAATTTCTAAGTGACCCCAAACTTTTGAAGGGTAGTGTATCTTAATCTAACATCGTTTGATAGGTAATCAGTCGTGGTTGATTGGTTGAATTTTTGGCTAAAATGTTACTGAAAAGTTAGTGAATTGTTTCGGAACGTATTGTTCTAAATGAACCAAAATCGTCCTGGGATCCAATCGGCAACCACAAATCATGATAAGAATCGAATCGTACAAAACACCCATTTTTTTTGCCCATTTCTGCTCAGTATTTGTGCCCGCTTCTAGCTTCACGCCACTGTGGTTCCTCCAGCTACGATGTGGGCGGAGGGTCAAACAGAATATTCATTCATTCATTCATTTACTATGCCGCTTATCCTCATTAGGTTCACAGGGATGCTGGAGCCTATCCCAGGTGACTTTGGGCGAGAGGCGGGGTACACCCTGGACTGGTCGCCAGTCAATCGCAGGGCACATATAGACAAACAAACCTTCACACTCTAATGGACAATTTAGAGCGGCCAATGAAGCTAACATGCATGTTTTTGGAATGTGGGAGGAAAGCGGAGTACCCGGAGAAAACCCTCACACGCACGGGGAGAACATGCAAACTCCACACAGAGATGCCCAACGGAGATTTGAACCCAGGTCTTCCAGATCTCCTGACTGTGTGGCCAATATGCTAACCACTTAGCCACCGTGCGGCAAACAGAACATGTGCACGTCAATCATGTGTCAAAAAAGTTCTGAATAACCATACAAGTACAGAATTCTCCAATGGTGAGTACGTCGACTCCCTTGGGTATTTTCACTCTCTTGAGGGTGCAAGTTATCAGCCCAGCATTAAAAGGGCTTTTAACATCATCCAGAGGAGGCCCTGCCCATAACAGGAAACTTTGTATGTCTTTAATGTACAGTACCTAAAACTACAGTTCTGTAATGCTACACTCCTAGTAAATATCATAAATTGCAGGGATGAGGGCTGCAAGTTCATGCTCATACAAAAACAGCGAGGTACATCCAAAAAATGTGGTTCAACCAAAGAGAGAGAGTTGCAACGACAACATTGGCATTTGCAAATAAAAGCTCAGCAGTACAATGCCATAGGTGTTATTGTAAGGACTGGTTTTGGTTTTGGGTTATACTAATCCTGTGTTTCGCATTGTACTTTGTGAACTTTTCACAATCGCATTTGTTACGGTACATTTTTAAGGTAAATGAATATATCAGTTAATTATAACCATATCATGCCGAGGACCATCTACCAGTGACATGCGGTGAGGTTGATGATTAGTGAGGCACGGAGTATAAAAGGAGTCAGATATACAAACTATTACCCAAAATAGAAGATAAGCCTATGCTTAATTTGGACCTTAATTGAAACAATTAGGTGTTTTTTGCTGTTGCCTTTTTTTTTAAATAAATTGCATTTGGTCTGTTAGGTTAGGTTAATTGGCGACTCTAAATTGTTCAAAGGTATGAATGTGAGTGTGAATGTTTGTTTGTCTCCCTGCGATTGACTGGTGACCAGTCCAGGGTGTACCCTGCCTCCCGCCCAAAGCCATCTGGGATAGGCTCCAGCATACCCACGACCCTAATGAGGATAAGCGGCATAGAAAATGAATGAATGAATGAATGCATCTGGTCTTACCTTTTCTTGTAAATGAAGTCCTGTCCTTTAGTTTTGAGATGTAATCCTCCATTTTGTTGGGAGTGAAATGGAAATACTATGCAGGTTGTTTCTGTTACTTTTTCTGTACTTTTAGGCGAGGGGTTTAAGCTAATGTTGCATGCTGATTGTTTTTTTTTTTACAAGCGACTTCTTCTACGCTAGTGGTTGCCAAACTTTTTTTTGCCACGCCCCCCCTTTTGGAGATTTTATTTAATTATTTAAAATTATTGTTATTAAAGCAGCAGGGTTCTAAGGGCCGCGTGTAGTCTGTAAAATACGGTAATAATGAAAAGTGTGTATGGTAGCCCCGTGACCCCTCTGTGATAACGCCGGGCCCCCCCTAGGGGGCGCGCCTCCCAGTTTGAAAACCACTTTTCTACGCATTACTGCTATCCTGCCGGCATGGCTGTATAAGCAAATGCACGGTGATCAGTCATGTGGCATCTGGAGCTCCATAACGCTCACCTCAACACTGCCACACGCTGGTGCTTTATGGTACATACCAGACTCCACTGTGCACTTTTAGGGGCGTTTCTGGTGGATAAGAAAGAGTAAATGTCACACACTTTCATGAAATATTATCAGACAGTCTGTTAAACATCAGTAAGCTTAAACATTATGCCTTTGGTTTGGAATTATTTCCAAGTAGGAACATTACAATCTGTGTAGAATACCGGGTGTATTTTCATACACTATCGATATCTATCAATATGAAATTGTTATGGCAGTATTGGGCCAATAATATCGGTGGGCCGGTATGATCGGCTATCGTAAAGAAACAAAGGTGGTCTAATCATATTTTCCATGGCTGCACTCATGTATGTATTTTTCTTAATTTGCTCTGTCTATATGAAGTATGGTGTCTCAGTAGGGAATTCAAACGTCCCGCTCTCCGGCCACCTCTTCCATACACTTCTTTTGCCAGAAAATAAAACAGTGATTGACTGATCACAAAGTGCCCTTATTTTTCAACGAGCACCTGCCCTCCAAAATGTCTGCACGCCACTGGTTACGCACGCACGCAACGCCAAAAAAATTCTCACCTCGTTCAACAGCACCCCATATCAAAGTCAGCCAAACCAATAAACAACGGCACAAACTGAGAAATGGCTCAAAAACCATGCATTTTTAGAGGTTAATTGATAATAAACAATAAAAATGGACAGTAAAAGGGAGCAATGTTCCACGAGGATTAGCTCCAGTCTCAACAACCATCTAGATACGGCACCATTGATCACTACTACTACACAAAACACGAGTTGTAGTTCCTCACTCTCAGGAAAAAACACCCCGTAGCCTTTTATATAATTGCAGTCACATGCTCAACCCCTGCCAAAGAGCGGCGTAGTGGACTACACTGCAGCATAATTTATGTTTATTTCCCATCCCACTGACATTGGATCCGCATCATAATGTGTTCTGGGCCCATACCCTTCTAGCCTTTCACTAAAAAAATGGTTGAATTGTTTTTTTTTAGCAGAATTCCTAATCCAAATTGGGAAACACAGGGTTATGAAAATGTAGCAAACACTGACACGGATCAGCGGATGTTCAAGGTGAACAGGTTGGGCACTGTCGTACCGAGTGTGAGGATGTCGCAATAGTTTGTCAGGCATCACGTGGACAGGCGATTTTCAAAACCTTTCCTTGTGCACGTGCTCCTTGAGGAATGCGGTTCAAAAACTTCCCGGTAGGTAACTTCCTGTTGGGTGGAGACAGAGGTGCAATAAAGCTTTTTCATCGAGTCTCACTTCCCTGTTTGCACACATGAGGATACCAGGAGGCAACAAGGCTGTGTTTACCCGGAATTCAACCTCTTCACACCGCAAGGTAAAAAGAC
>QODF01000080.1:803890-817028 GCA_024372805.1 Oostethus manadensis | reverse complement strand
GGTGGGGGGGAGTGGTTCTTTCGGCTCCGGGTCTCAGTCGGCAGCAGTGCTGGGAGGAGTGCCTGCGTGCGCGCGTGCCTGAGTGCGTGCGTGTGTGTGTGTGTGTGCTGTGTCTGTGGGATTCCCGGCGGCCGGGTATGGTGGTATGGCCCCGTGTCTCGAGGGAGCTCATGACCATTTTCTATACCGCTTGTCCTCGTTTGAGTCGAATAAGATGGAGCTTATCCCAGCTGAAGGCTACAAAATACAACTTATCTAATTCTTTTTTGTTGGTTTTGTTTCAGCCTAACACTTGCAAATTGTATCATGGATGAATGGAGACATTTTGCTGAAACCAGCCACCTACAATTATTTTTGTCATTTTTATGACCAAAATGAAAGTACAAATAAAAGAAGAGTACAGTACAAAAAAGAGGGATTTAGAACAAAGAAACAATTGAACAATCTCTGTGAGTCGTGCCATGTCTTCCAGGTGTTACATAATGCAGCTGCTGTGTACTGTCGCATGGGTGAGTGGGAGCAAGCCAGAGATGTACTGTTGTCGGAAAATCAAGAGGGGAATCTAGAGATGGCTTTGGACACAATTCTGGTAAGTGTCATTCATAATTTTTAGTTACAATTACATCTGCGGCTACTGTTTAGATATTACAGTACATGTATTATATACCAATGTGAAATACTGTAGTGTGGCTATTGATTATCAAAGACTCAAGAAGAAGAAAGTTACAACAAGCAACAATGCAGAGCAACAATGTAGAATATACATTTTATATTCCTTGTTCTCTGCATTTGACTATTCGCTAAACAAGAGCAAATTTTTGTTGTGGGATGGAACTGATGAATCACTGTTTTAGAGACTGTATCATGCAGTTGGTACCCAAAAGAACTGCTAAAAAGTTGAATGAAACAAATGGATTCTCAGGGCATTGACTCTATTGCAAGTGTACAGTTGAGGTTGTCTTAGAAGACGTTTCATTGGTTCATGCTAAAAGATTAGATAGGACAGCATTATCACTTAATTGTGAGGTGAAACATCTTCTAAGACAGGAGGGCACACACTTTTTCATACCGTGCCTTCACCTTCAGCGGTTGCTCTCAATTCAGTGACTGTTGCAGGTCTCATTGCGTAGACTTTGTCTTTTAGGTATCTCCATGAAAAGAAGTCTAGTGGTGTGAAGTCTGGTGAACGTGGAGGTTATTCAACGAAACCCCTGCGTCCTCTTCTGGCAAGATCTCAAGGAAGGATCTAACATCGGAATGGTAGTGTGGGGGTGCCTTACTTGATGAGATTTTGCCAAACAGGTGGATTGGACGGAGGGGTTTTGTTGTATTAAAGTAATTATAATTATAATTTGGTTGTATAAAGTGTCACTTAACAATAAAATAGAATAGAATAGTCTTTATTGGACAATAGTGTCATTGCACAATAGTTACAACGAAATTACTCTAAAAGCCACACAGCACCACATAATAGTAAAAAACAAAAACAAAACAAAAAAAAACAATAGTAATAGCAGATAAATAAATAAATACCAGTAGAATAAAGATAAAAGACCAATATTTAAAATGTAATTTACATGGAGACTAAAAGAACAGATTTTTAAACATACAATGTTAAAAGTTAGTACAGTGTGCAGTAAAACATCTGTGTACAAGAGTTACGTGGGGCTTACGTAGGCCAACAGCAGCTTCTGATCCAGGTTGTTCTTCGTAAGGATACACAGGAAGTGAAGCCGCTGCTGAGCCTTCTTCACCAGGGCCTTGATGTTTGGGGTCCAGGAGCGGTCGGCAGAGATATGTGTGCCCAGGAACTTAAACAAGGAGACAGCTTCCACCTGTGCACCGTTTATGTGAAGAAGGGCGTGGATTGGTCTGTGCATCCTGAAGTCCAATATAATAAAGTTCTTTAAGACATTCAAGCTCAAGCTGTTGTGCACACACCAGGTTGCCAGTTTTTCCACCTCCCACCACAGTCCTGTCGTCCGCATACTTGGTAATACTGTTGGAGGGGTGGATTGGAGAACAGTCATGGGTATATAGGGTGTACAGTAGGGGGCTCAGAACACAGCCTTGTGGTGAACCTGTGTTGAGAGGGAGTGTGGCGGAGTGGGAGAGGCCCATTTTCACAGATTGTGGACGGTTTGACAGGAAGTTTTTTATCCAGTTGCAGGTGGGTGAGGGGTTCTGTAGTTGGAGCAACCCTCACTTAAAAGGGGTCTGACTTACTGTCGGTAATGCGAACCAAACTCCCCTCAGGGAACAGGGAACGAACCTCCCTAACTATGTGGTCCGATACCCCGTACTCCCTAGTACTTCCTACCGGAACACGGTCAAATGCCTTCTTCAAACCCACAAAACACATGTAGACTGTTTGGGTAAACTCCCATGCACTGTCAAGGACCCTGCCGAGATTATAGGAGAGGTCCACAGTTCAACGACCAGGACGAAAACCACACTGCTCCTCCTGAATCTGAGATTCAACTATCCGGCGGATCCTCCTCTCCAGAAACCCCTAAATAGGCTTTACCAGAAAGGCTGAGGAGGGTGATCCCACAATAGTTGCAACAAACCCTCCGGTCCCCTTTCTTATAAAGCACCACCACCACCCCGGTCTGCCAATCCAGGTGCACTGCCCCGGATGTTCACGTAATGCTGCAGAGTCGTGCCAGCCAAGACACACCCACAGCATCCAGGGCTTTAAGAAACTTCGGGCGGATCTCCTCCACCCCAGGGGCCCTGCCACAGAGGAGATTTTTGACCACCTCGGTAACCTCAACCCCAGAGATTGGAGAACCCTCCACTGAGTCCCCAGGCACTGCTTTTTCGGTGGAAGACGTGTCGGTGGGATTGAGAAAGTCTTCAAAGTATTTCTTCCACGGGTCCACAACATCTTCAGTCAAGATCAGCAGCACACCATCCCCACCATACACAGCGTTGACTGTGAACTGCTTCCCACTCCTGAGACTGTGGATGGTGGTCCAGAATCTCTTTGAAGGCGTCCGGAAGTTGTTTTGCATGGCCTCTCTGAACTCCTCGCATGTCCGAAGTTTTGCCTCAGGGACTGCCAGTGCTGCAGACCGCTTGGCATGCAGGTACCCGTCACCTGCCTTCGAAGTCCCATGGACCAAAAAGGCTTGATAGGACTCCTTCTTCGCTTTGACAACATCCCTCACCATTGGTGTCTACCAACAGGTTCTGGGATTACCTCTACGACAGGCACCGACCACCTTACAGCCACAGCTCCAAACGGCCGCCTCGACAATAGAGGCACAAATCATGGCCCACTCAAACTCAATGTCTGTTGCCTCAAGAGGAAAATGGTAGAACAGGGGACCCTGGCAGACTTTCCCATGCGACCCTCACCATGTGTTTAGGTCGGACAGGTTTGGCCGGCATCCTCCTGCATCATTGGAACCTCCTCACCACCAGGTGGTCTTCCGTTGACAGCTCCATGGGTGCAGGTCTGGCCACCAGATGCTCGCCATGGCAAGGGAATACTGAATCTATTTTTTGTACTCATCATTGTGGTCTTGTGAGCCAGTCTTGGTCTGGTCCCTCTCCTAGGTCCTGTTTGTCATACCAGGGGCATGAAAGCCCCAGACAGCTTAACTCCTAGGATCATTGGGACATGCAAACTCAAGTTGGTGGTTCAAGAAAGAGTGATGGCAGTCACATAAAACACAAACAGATTAGGTAACAGTTTTGCAATGTTCTCTTTTCATGTTGTGCTAGATGTTGAAAAAAGTTAAATAAGTTAAAAAATAAATAAGTCAATAAAAAATTGCTATTTGTCATTAAAAAAATGCAAATACAGCAACAACACAACACAGCGGGGGCAGTCCCATTCAGCCCACCACCACAGATTCAACAAAACCCAAGGGGACACCAACCTGATTAAACTAAAGATTTTAATGTAATTGATAAAATAAGTTACTGCCAGTAACGCACTATTTTTGGCAGCCCTAACAAAAATTATTCCAAAGTCTGAAATGGCTAGCGCCGTCTGTCAATGTTGACAGACATGATGATACATTTGTAACGGCACAGTGGGACAGGGCCTTAACATTGGACAGGTGGTACCGCGTCCAGATGTTCGGCTTCATCTATGGACACAAGTGTCGGAATCGGAAGATACTGACAACTTTATCTGTGAATACTTGGTCTTCGGAATCGAAGGTTCGCAGTTTGAATTCTGCTGTGGACAAAAACAAATTGCAACTAGTTGTTTTGATGCTGACAAGTCTGAACCCAACTGTCGATCTTATTGTATACAGTGTTAGGATGATAAAGGAATGTTCTTCTTTTGAAATTCAGAGAAATGAAGTCCTTGCACCTCTCCTGGTACCTGAGGGTTTATTGTTCCGGCCCCGGAAAAAGGATCTGGACCAACTCCAGCAGAGAGACTTCTTAGGGAAAGCCAAGGTATGAAAGACTGCGTTTATACCGTAGGATTTACTTCGCCACACACATGCCTACTCAGAGTGAAAAGTATTTTATTGAATACTTGGATATTTGGAATCAGGGTCCCTGACATTTTTTATCAACTTTGTTTAAATATATTACAGTATACAGTTTGTGAGAGTGTTGCCCTGTCTTAAGGCTTAAGTCCATGTTCTGCAAGTTCTCTATTTAATCTCTAAATGTTTCTTACTCCTCAAACGATTGACACATTGCTCAAATCATTGCTATAATCACTGTAAACAAGCTATGTCTCGTACACCACCATGTTTGTTTACCGGAGCGATATTACCCCGACGATCTCACTTCTGAAAATGAGGCTGAACTGTGAGAACTAGTTTGTCATGTCTGATGCCATGGACTATAAATGCAGTTTTTGCAAATTTACTATTCGTTTTCAAAAATCAAACAATGTAAAAAATATTTACAAACAATATGTATCATATTTAAGCACTGTTGATGAATCATAGGGTTATTCTGGAAAATGGCTCAACCAACCCAGGTGTGTGCTCATGATGCAGCTCAACAAAACCTAAATTCCCCAAACAGAATCAAACGGTACTGCAACGATGGTTATCAACTTACTTTGTCATGTCCAGTTCTCGCCTTGTGTCAAATGCGCGTTCACATAAAAAGGGGTGATGGATGTCATACTATTGTACTTCTTTTGCTCAAAAGCAAAGGGATCCCAGCCAGTGCATTTTACACATGATAAAGAAGGAATTATTATGGAGCAATGTTCCCAATAGATTAGGACTGCTAAAAGCAACACTGTCGCTGCCAAAAGAGGGAAGGAGGACTGCTGGCAGATTAATGCTGAGTGTGTAAATGCAACAGTGATTATTACTAGGGGTGCAACAATTAGTTTTTACAACAATTAGATTTGTGTCATGATTCGTGGTTGCCGATTCAATGCAAGGACGATATTGGTTCATTTAGAACAATACGATCTGAAACAATTCAGCAACTTTAAATCGATTCAGGAACTTTTTAGCCATAAATTCAAGCAGTCTGACTGTGAAATAAATAGCTGCATACTGGACAGTGCAGGTGACGTTTCATAAATTCCCTTTGCTTTTTGTAAGAGAATCAGGTATACATTCATTACGGACATAAGCAAAAAGGTAAACAACAATTCATGGCAAATTTATTTTTATTATTTTATTATTAAAATTCACGTTTTATTTGAATAAAGTCCAGCCAGCACTTCAGACTGAATTAACAAAGAATAAAGTAAGTATAAAGAATAAGTAAGAATAAAGTAAAGTCTTAAAGAAGGTATTTTGCACCATCAGATTAGAATGACATTTCCTGTGCAGATATTAAAGTGTATGAGTATCCTACATACTGTAATGTTTGCACAGACACAATTAAAGCTGCGAGAAGGTGTTTGATCAACTCGCTTATCATTGCAAAAAAAAGGAACATATGCCAGAACAACAATGGTTCCCAAAACTGACTCCTAAATGACAAGAGCCCCACACAGAGATGCCCAACGGAGATTCAAACCCTCAACCTCCTGACTGTGAGGCCAACGTGCTACCCACTGTGCAGCCCTGAATGAATCGTTACACCCCTAATTATTACACTAACCATACCCCACTAATCTTCATTTATCAACACTCAACATTGCTCCACTGTGACATATTTACACATTTCAGTTTGGTCCAAAGTAGCCACTCCTGCCATAGTCTTGCGCAATTTTCTTCTTTTGTTCCCACATCCACCAGGTTCTCAGTAAATGGTGACGCCATCTCAGTTAGTTACACGGTCAAACATCTGCACTCTCACAGCTGATCTTAAGCTAAGAGTCTGGACCTTGCTTTCACTCTAACATGCTTTTATAAACCCCAATTATCACTTTGGGATATCCTTTATTTATTTTAATACAGAGAGACAGCTTATTAGCACAAAATCTACAAAAAAGCATTTCATAAAAGTTACACAGTAGTGTAAAATAAAACCAGTCCAATGTGACTAACCAGATGAAGTACTGTTATTAGTACATTTTTATTACTACATGGCAAACAAGGTGCAGTAGATTCTCAGAAAACAAACAAGACCCAGCATTCATGATATGCACGCTCTTAAGGCTGTGCAATTGGCCAATTAGTTGAAAGGGGCGTGTTCAAACAAATAGCAGCGTCTACCGTTGATTTTACAAACTCTAAACTATTTTTTTTTTCAGGATTTGGCAATCCTTTGAATGACTAACGTAATATTTCGTTTTTTATAAGTGCCTCAGTGATGGACTCAACCAACTTGTGGCACCTTTCAGCTGTTATTCCCCTCCAACATTCTTTAACAACATTCCACAATTCATCAACATTTCTTGGTTTTGCTTCACAAACAGCCTTTTTGATCACTCACAAGTTCTGCATTGGATAAGGATAAGCAGTATAGAAAATGGATAGATGGATGGATTAAGGTCCGGGGATTGGGTTAGCCACTCCATAACATTATTTTTCTTGGTTTTGAAACAAGATGTTGCTGGTTTACTAGTGTGTTTGAGGTGATTGTCTTATTGAAACAGCCATTTCAAGGGCATGTCCTCTTCAGCATAAGGCAACATTTGGACATATGCAAACTGATCCATGATCCCTGCTATGGGATAAATAGGCCAACACCATAGTGGAAGAAACATGTCCATATCATGATGCTCCACGGTCTTCACTGTGTACTGTGGCTTGAATTCAGAGTTTTGGGGTCGTCTCACAAACTGTCTGCATCCCTTGGACCCAAAAAGAACAATTTTACTCTCATCAGTCCACAAACTGTTCCTCCATTTTTCTTTAGGCCAGTTGATGCATTCCATCCATCCATCCATTTTCTTCAGCTTGTCTGAGGTCAGGTCGCGGGGGCAGCAGCCTAAGCAGGGAAGCCCAGACGTCCCTCTCCCCGGCCACTTCATCCAGCTCTTCCCGGCGGATGCCGAGGCGTTCGCAGGCCAGCTAAAAGACATAGTCTCTCCAGCTTGTCCTGGGTCTTCCACGAGGCCTCCTACTGGTTGGTCGTGCCCTAAACACCTCCCCAGGGAGACGTCCAAGCGGCATCCTAACCAGATGCCCGAGCCACCTCATCTTGCTCCTCTCAATGCGAAGGAGCAACGGTTCTACTCCGAGTCTCTCCCGGCTGACAGTGCTTCTCACACTACAGTATCTCTAAGGAAGAGCCACTCTGCTCAAGTTTTTGAGACAGGACAGGAGGATGGTATGGCTGATGGTGTCGAAAGCTGCAGTGAGGTCCAGGAGGTTGAGGGTGGAAAGGTTACCGGAATCGGAGGAGAGGAGGAGATCATTTGTAATTTTGAGCAGAGCTGTTTCGGTGCTGTGTTTGGGACGGAAGCCAGACTGGAAGGGTTCATAGAGACTGTTGGAGGTGAGGTGGGTCTGGAGTTGGGCGGCAACAATACACTCCAGGATTTTAGACAGAAAGGGGAGGTTGGATATGGGGCAGAAATTTGCACAGATTTCAGGGTCAAGGTTGGGTTTGTCTCACAGCTGGCCTGGGAACGCCTTGGCGTCCTCCCGATGGAGCTGGAAGAGGTCGCTGGGGACCGGGAAGTCTGGACTTCCCTACTGAAGCTGCTGCCCCTGCGACCAGCTAAGCGGAGGAAAATGGATGGATGGAGGTTGGGTTTTTTGAGGATAGGGGTGATAGCAGCCAGCTTGAGAGACTGTGGCACAAAACCAGAGGAGAGGGAGGAGTTTATGATTTGTGTGATCAGTGGAGAAAGTACAGGAAGACAGGCTTTGATAAAAGGAGAGGGAATGGGATCCAGAAAACATGTCGAAGTTTTAATGCTGGGAAAAAGTTTTGTCAGGTAGGCCAGAGAAATGGGTGAGAATTGAGAGAGCTGTTGATGGGGCAGAGGAGGATCAGGTGGAGCAGTGTGGGAGGAAGAGAGGTCTACGGAACTGTAAATGGAATCTATTTTGGACTGAAAGAAGGATTGAAATTGATTGCATTTTTCAGTGGTGATTGAAGATGAGGTGTTGTTGTTGGGCTTTAGAAGTGTGTTTATTGTGGAAAAGAGAACTTTGGGGTTATTAGAACCAGAATGGATGAGGTCGGAGTAGAATTTGGACCGGACGGAGTTTAGTGTGTCTTTATATTGCTGTATGTAGTCTGTGTAGATTTGCAGATGGACAGTTAAACCAGATTTCTTGTACAGTCTCTCAAGCTGGCCCTTTTGGGATTTCATTTGATGGAGGTCAGGGGTGTACCAGGGGGGAGTATAGATAAAAGAGATGGTTTTAGTTTTGGTAGGGGCCAGTTCGTCTAAACAAGAGGAGAGGGTATTGTTATAATAAGTGACAAGTTCAGAAGGATTTTCAGACAGAGCGGGAGGGAGGTAGCCAGTTTGGAGGAGAGAAGAACAGAAAGAGCAGGAGTGTCAATGGATTGTAAATTTCTGAAAGTTATTGTGCGTTTTGCTTTATGGGCCGTGAGGGGAATTTGTATATTGAAGGTTATGGCAAAGTGGTCAGATATGCCGGGGTTGTGGCTGGAAAGATTGTTTATTGTGGGACCAGTGGAGCAAACCAGATCAAGAACATGACCCTGAGTGTGAGTGGGGAAATTGAAATATTGAGGGATGTTGAAGCAGTGAAGAAGGTCCATGAATTCAGCAGCGGGTTTGGAGTTGACAATGTCAATGTGGAAATTAAAGTCACCCAGCAGGAGGATGGAGGCTGATAAGGGACTTAACTGAGTCAGAAAATTTGTGAAGTCTGCAAGGAAGGAAGGGTTGGGCTTCGGGGGCGGTAAGTAACAGCAGTTACAAGTGGACATGGAACGGACAGTTTGAAAGCAGTATATTCAAATGAGGGAAAGTTTGAAAGAGAGATAGGGGTTAATTTAATATCTTTTTTGAAAATAACTCCTGTGCCGCCGCCGCGCCCCTCAGAACGGGGGTTTTCAACGAAACAGAATCCAGGGGGTGTCATCTGATTAAGGGAGAAATAATCCATAGATTTATGCCAGGTTTCAGTCAAACAAAGAAAATCCAGTTTATTGTCTGTGATGTGCTCATTTAAAGTGAGTCCCTTGTTGCTGAGGGAGCCGGTGTTGAGGAGGCAGAAGTTCAGGTGACGTGAGTTAACAGTGAGTTGTGATGCGCGTGGAACAGGGCAGAGGTTGGACCTGCGGAAGTATCAGAGCGATGGGACCAGATGGACGGACTGGCGTTTTCAGATGAACTGTGGTGGAAAAAAGTACGTCCAGATCCACGACGTGTAGGACGGGAGCAGCAGAAGAGTCCAAGCTGTTGAAGAGAGGCCACCCTCTGGTCTACCCGGCGGAGGGTAGAGGCGGAGTACTGCAGCAAGGGAAGGCAAGCAGGAAGCTAGTCTCTCAGCGCTGGACACTGGCAGGATGTGGCCGAAGCTGTAATCCAAGGAGGCCAACAAACACGTAAGCGAGCACAAGACTCGTCCCGCTGTCCTGCAAGCACATGTGGGTCGAGCCACCACTGGCCGAACCCGCCGGGCTCCACAGCTGTAAAGCTGAGCAGCTACCATGGACCGCCGCTTCACGGAGACTGGCCGCGACAGTCCAAAACATTAAGTCCACGGTTGTATCATCAAAAAATTTAATCAATTAAACAACAAAATAAAACAATTTCAAACAATTTGCCGGTGAGCAGCGGCTACGACCAATGCTCAATGGTAGGTGGCTGGATTCACCCTAAGAGATAGTGTGTGTTTTACCGCTTTATTGTAAGGAGCATTTTTCAGTGCCCGATGATGATGTGTGCAGGTTCTGAGTGAAGAAAGGCGAGAAGCACGTTTTTAGATGCACCCGGCTCATCTTAGTTGTAAATAGGCATTCGTCAATTGACATTCTGAACACAAAGAACACTCTTCCCGCTTCAAACAAAATAAGCGTGTCAAAAAAAAACTTGCATATGCTCAATCAGTTACAAAGTGTTACCAACGGTGTTTTCTGCTCTCAGCTTTCTTGAAATCACCGAGCTTTGTCATTTATTTATTTCGTTATATTATATTGTAGGCCGCACGGTGGCTGAGTGGTTAGCACATTGGCCACACAGTCAGGAGAATTTAGAAAAACCTGGGTTCAAATCTCCGTTGGGCATCTCTGTGTGGAGTTTGCATGTTCTCCCCGTGCGTGAGTGGGTTTTCTCCGGGTACTCCGCTTTCCTCCCACATTCCAAAAACATGCATGTTAGGTTAATTGGTGACTCTAAATTGTCCATAGGTATGAATGTGAGTGTGAGTGTTTGTTTGTCTATATGTGCCCTGCGATTGGCTGGCAACCAGTCCAGGGTGTACCCCGCCTCTCGCCCAAAGTCTGCTGGGATAGGCTCCAGCATCCCCGTGACCCTAATGAGGATAAGCGGTATAAAAAATGAATGAATGAATGAATATTATATTATGTGTGCATATTAGGTTTGTGAACGATGAATCGATGTGACCCGCTTTTTTTCTAGGAGCGAATGATTTGGATGTGCCGAGAGAAGCCGCTAGTGTCAATAATAACTGTCAGAGATTGTGGAGACATGCACCGATTATCATGATAAAAGCAATCACTTGTCCTATAAACGACGCAAACGCCTGGGCTGCCGGAGAAGGGGTTGCCACACATGCTGCGTAACCCGTCACGGCTAAAGACGTCAACGCCGGCGTTTGGGACGTCTTTGGATTAATTAAGGTCGCCAAACTTGAGCAGCCAGACCAACAGAGGCGAGTATGGTAACGTTTCTGCTTCGTAACTTCGTAACATTTTTTGGGGGTCAAAAACTCAAAGATGATTTACATGGTAAAAGCAAGCAAATGAAAGTAACAGTAGAAAGTGAAAACCAAAAGTTCAGAACATATAGTTAAGTCAGTGCCGATTGCTCTAAGACTTCAAGGGAAGCTCAGCTTCCCATAAATGTAAAAAAAAGAAGTGGTGAAATATGTACTGCTGTGTGTACATTTCAATGGCTAAATATGTGCTAAAATTCCTTCCCACTCATCCCCACAGCACTACAGCTGAGCACATTCGGACACACACAGTTGGTTGCTGAGCTTTTAGTGACATTAGTTGGGAATCGTAGAGTGGGTTGTTTCATTGCACGAAACTGGACGGCAAAAGGATAAATGCTGGGCCCAATGGAAGCTTAGCATTTCTAGGGATCTATGGGGCAGTGGGTTGGCCCGGACTACTGCGTGATTTTTTTGACTGACAGTGAAATGAGCAAATCAGTGATCTTGAAGTATAAACTTCCACCACAGCATTTTTTTTAATTCCCTTCTTTTGAACTGATCCGGAGACTTCACCAGTCCCCAGCAACTTCGTCTTTGTAAAAACGACTAGGAATGGAGAGTCAATTTACATATAAAGAAATAAACACAATGATCGAGGATAAAGGCCGGAAGAAAATGATCTTTTTCTCCTTGAATTACCAGCAGTGGCCACTGTTAAAAATGCTTGCAAAAGGCAAGATGAAGACATTGACATTGAAATGACTTTGAAATGTTGCACCAGCAGTGTTGAGAACAGTATGCTCTGTTGTACTACGACCATTGTTAAGACATTTTCAGTATAGGATTATTTTACTTTTCCATTTAACTATTTTATTGCACTCTAGTGACAAATACTTCACTCATTCATTTTCTATGCCGCATATCCTCATTGGGGTCGCGGGGATGCTGGAGCCTACCCCAGCTGACTCTGGGCGGGAGGCGGGGTACACCCTGGACTGGTCGCCAGTCAATCGCAGGGGAGACAAACATTCACACTCTAATGGACAATTTAGAGTCACCAATTAACCTAACATGCATGTTTTTGGAATGTGGGAGGAAACTGCGTGCACGGAGAGAACATGCAAACTCCAAACGGAGATTCGAACCCTAAACCTCCTCACTGTGTGGCCACCATGCTACCCACTCATCCACCGTGCGGCATGACATATACTTCTATTTATTTATCTGAGCTTGGACGGGATGTGTCTGTATTTAAGGGGCTTTGCACTATTCATTCAGCAGCGGGGGCACCTGAGATGTCCACCCCACCCCCAAAGCAGTCACAAGCTGTCAGCTCCCGCCCGTTGCACACTGCATAGTGGAGATCCACGCATCCTAGAGGCACGATGCCACCAGGGTGGATCTTGTTCTGTCTTGCAGAGAGGGATCTAAAACGTAAATGTTTCTTAATCTTCATTAAATGACTACTCTTTACAGTCAGGCCACATTCGGACTTGGTCACTTACCTGTCAATGTGTCAGAACTTGTGATGGAAGAATGATGTGTGATAAGTGAAACAAGTAGTCCTAACTAGAGTAGGTTTCACTTAGTAGGTTTTAACTAGAGTTTTTTCACTTTTCAAATTACCACACCAACAGTGGTCAAGACAAGACTCATTTGTGTTCTTGATGAAACCGTACCTCATCTATGGGGGTCAGAATTTTTGCTAGCTAGTAGGGGATCAAATTATTGTTATTTCACTCAGTCAAATGCAAATTTCTTATCTTTATTTCATGTTTTTTCCGAATTTTTTTGGTTGACATTCTGCTTTCTGTTAAAATAAACCTTCCATTAGCGGGGGGGATGTTTTCCCCATTGTAACCCTTCCATCCATCCATTTTCCTCCGCTTACCCGGGTCCGGGTCGCGGGGGCAGCAGCTTCAGTAGGGAAGTCCAGACTTCCCGGTCCCCAGCGACCTCTTCCAGCTCCA
>QODF01000080.1:789216-802384 GCA_024372805.1 Oostethus manadensis | reverse complement strand
GTTCTCCCCGTGCGTGTGTGGGTTTTCTCCGGGTACTACGCTTTCCTCCTACATTCCAAAAACATGCATGTTAGCTTCATTGGCCGCTCTAAATTGTCCATTAGAGTGTGAATGTTTGTTTGTCTGCCCTGCGTTCGACTGGTGACCAGTCCAGGGTGTACCCCGCCTCCCGCCCAAAGCCAGCTGGGATAGGCTCCAGCATCCCCGTGACACTAATGAGGATAAGCGGTACAGAAAATGAATGAATGAATGAATGAATGAATGATTAGCTGTTTTCCAGTTCCGGTTGTCATTTTGTTAGGGAGCTAATAGAATGCTAAAAGAAGTGCTAAAGATGCTAAAAATACAGTGGTGTGAAAAAGTGTTAACCCCCGTCCTGATTTTTCTGTTTTTCACACTTAAATGTTTCAGATCATGTAACAAATGTAAATATTAGTCAATGACAACACAACAGACCACAAAATGCAGTTTTTAAATTAAACTTGTTCATTATTGCCAGAAAATATCTTGATGATCCCCAAGAATTTGGGGGAAATACTCTGTGGTCTGAAGATAAACTTTTTGGAAGGTGAGGGTGTTTTGCTGCTTCAGGACCTGGAAGGCTTGCTGTGATAGATGGAAGCATGAATTCTGCTGTCTACCAAAATATCCTAAAAGAGATTGTCCTGCCATGTGTTGTTGAATGAACTTGGGTTCTGTAGCAGGATAATGACCCAAAACACACCAGCAAGTCCACCTCTGAATGGCTGAAGAAAAACAAAATGAAGACTTTGGAGTGGTCTAGTCAAAGTCCTGACCTGAATCCCATTGAGATGCTGTGGCATGACCTTAAGAAGGCGCTTCATGCTGGAAAATCTTCCAATGTGACTGAATGACAACAATTCTGCAAAGATGAGTGTAATGAGTGTAATAGACTCATTGCAAGTCATGGCAAACGCTTGATTGCACTTGTTGCTACGAAGGATGGCCCAACCAGTTATTAGCTTTAGGCTAAAATCCCTTTTCCACACAGGGCCATGTTGATTTAGAGTTTCTTCTCCCTTAATAATGAAAAGGTTCATTTTAAAACATAATTTTGGGTTCAGTCATGTTGTCATTGACTAATATTTACATTTGTTCAATGATCTTAAACATCTAGGTGTGACGAACATACAAAAAAGACATCAGCAAGGAGACAGGACAGGAGTCATGTGAGACTTGTCTCCGGGCTCACATGACAGGAGACACATTCTAAAAAACAAGCATGTTAGGTTAGTTGGCGCAACTTGTTTGTCTGTAAGTGCACTATGATTGGCTGATGATCAGCCCAGGGTGTGCCCCTCCTCTTGCCCAAAGTCAGCTGGGATAGGCTCCAGCATACCCCCTTGGACAGAACCCTGAAAGTGAGTTCACTGATTAAAATATGATCATGAAAAGACATTGATAAACAAGCATTCATGCCCAAGTATGTTTATTTTAGAGGATATTGTTAACATATTGTTTTTTTGCCACGTGGGAGGAAACCGTACTGCCTTGGAAATTGGCACAAAAGCTTGGGAGAAACATGCGACCTGCTCAGAGAGGTCTGGGTGGAGAGGCAGAGCGGCCCCCCCAACCATGTGACATAATAAGTGACTCTGTTGGGATAGCTACACAACAAGACATTTTGTGTTTTGAACAGAACAAAGTGGTTTTGCTTTCTTTGTCTCGCAGACACTTCCAACTGGAATCCCCCTCCCTCCAGGACTACAGCCACCCACTCGTCCACATACTCGGCCCAGTTCTGCTGTCCCTACTTGGGGTAAAATCGCTTGTATGGAAAGTGAAGGAGTGATTATTAGTCACACTGCGGCTAACATTGCATTTCTCAGCAGGACAATTGATCTCGAACACGCCACAGGCGTCCCGCATCACTGCCGCCCATGTTCAGCGGCCAGCCTCTGCGCCGCCCAAGCACACAGGCAATGAAGCCAGCAAGCAGGCAGCACCCCTACCCGAAAAGGCAGGTTTACTGTTTGTAAATCAGTTTGGAACAGACGGCATGTGGAGATGAGAAGCACTTAGCAAGACAACCCAAAGAAGAATTGGTTTCCCTGTCCTCATCCCATCCCGTCCCATTAAGACTGAATTACTAATCCTACTCTTGATATGATTTTGTGTTCAATACCTCTGTAGGAGACAGGTTAAGTTGGTTTGTTTAGGTTTTGGTCACGTGGGCCGTTTTGCTACAAAAGGTTTTTGTTCAAAAGGACTTTGTTTTGTTGCATACACTTCTGCACGCCGCATGCAAAGTCTGTTGTCTGTTTGGTCTCACCGTCGCCAAAGCTCCTTAAAATAAAACCCCACGTGGGATACTGTTCATTGCCTGCTAGGCACGTTATCAAGACGGAAAAAAGACGCAGAACCCATCCCAACCCTCTCAGCAGCAAACACAAAGAGGCCGCAATAACCCACATCTAACCTACTTACAGTTTAGCAAGTTCATGTACAGGAGGCCTATTTTAATCGGTAGTACGATAATAAAATCGGAAACAATTAGCGCCTAAAAAGCACAATTACGAGTGTGCCCAAACTTGGCCTTCCAAATGAACAACCATAATAATTACAAATAATTATAAATTCATTTCCATTCATACCACTAATAAAGCATCTAAAGAAAACAAGCTCAATTCAGGTTGATGAACAGAAAAATGTATTCCAAAGTAATTTAGTGCAGCAAAAAGGATATTCCCCAATTTTAGAGATTTAATAAAAGTAATACATACAGTATATTGGGCATTGTGTGTGTTGTTTATTTTTTATTTCTTCTTTTTCAGCTCCAGAACGTCAATGTGGTCCAGGAAACAGAAGCAGAGCCTGTCGTGCTAAAGGTTCATTATATATACACCATGGCGCTGGAAGTACCAAGCAACACGTCATATCTTGAACTTAAGGAAGAAATTGCTCATAAATTGGAGCAACCAGCATCTTCTTTACGGCTCAGGTAACTAACTTCCTTGGACTTAATCATTTATTTCACTTACGGCCTTAGGTAAACCCTTGGATGGGTGGATGGATAGACTTAGACTATGTTCAATTCCAATTTTTTTGCTCATATGCAACCTGTATCAGATTTTTTTCACGTCAGTTTGAACAGCACAGTTAGTTTTTTTTTCAAATGCAATTCAGGTCTCATTGGTATGTGGATAGAAACGGGATATGTATGCCGTGCGAGTGCAGTGTGAGCGCTCAGGTGGCATATATGCCACGTATACGTCATGGAAAGCCGTGTGTTGCTGCGCTTACCCGCACTTTAAAGGTAGGCAGTCATGGAAGGACGTAGTTTATCATGCAAGACTTGGATAAATGTACCCACCCATGTAGGCAAAAGTTTTTCCCAACCAAAAATTATTTTTACAAGTTGTTAGTGAAGCAGCTCTCGGCAGTATCTCACCACTCCACCCAAAAACTAAAAAATAGCATTTTATACAAAAAATCCAAATTGGGAATCCTACCCTGCAGTGTGAACGTAGCCCAATAGACAGAGTCTTGGCTTGGCGAACGAAGATTCTAGGGGCATTGACCGATCGTGGCTGACGAGGCCGAATCGTGATAGGCACACTCTGGAGTCGGTTCTTTCTCGTATTGCGCTTCTCTTCGGTGGTAGCCCTCTGGCTGCTCTCAAAGGAGGAAACTGACTGTTGGAGAGCGTGTCGCCAGGCCACTCGCTCAGGACTGACCGCTGTGGATGGTCGATGTGGCAGGTGGACAGGTATTTTTTCAGAGAGCCTTTGGTCTACTTTTTTAAAATGTGCCACGGTCAACATACATGGTCAACCACTGTTGTTGATGCAACATTTGAGATATAACAAAAGTGTCAGTTCATGTCGACAAGTGTTGTAGCATTGTGAACAGATTATTCCAATGAGAGCATTTGAAATACAGTACAGTGTAAACAAGCCATGCAAGTCATGGAAAAAAACCAAGACATCCCCCTTTAGTGTACAATTCTAAAAAAAATGTATGCATTTTTAAACTGGACAAACTTTTCATTTGGAGATTTATGCTTGAGGCAGCATACCCGCGACCCTAATGAGGATAAGCGGCATAGAAAATGGATGGATGGTAATACAGTATACTTTTTACAGTATACTTTTTACAGTGGCGCACCCCTTCAGGCATTCAGACATTTGTACACCCTAGTCCTGCACACTTACAAACCTTTTTATATTCATTCACTTGAAATATTGAACATAATTAATTTATTATTTCATTTTTATTTCATGTGTATTTGGCATGGTTACATTTTGATAAAGTCACTCATGAGCACTGCTAGATCATAATCATCCTAAATAACTTTTATTCCAGTCTGGTGTTGGCATCCTTCCCTTTGAATGGGCCGGAGCATCACTTTTTTGTCCACTCATGATGGCTGTAGTTAAATCTGCATATTCATTTATTTCCAAATTAAAGGGGAATGTTTATTAATCATAAAAGTACAAAAGTACTTGCAGCCAAGAACAAAGCCTCATTTTCGGAGGAATAACCACTTAGAGTGTCAGGTTCTCACTGCTGCACCTTGAGGGGATTGAAGCACCGATGTAGATGACATTTTCGTCTTAATGCACAAAAAAAAATCATCAAATGTACTTATTTGTTCATATGATGCACACACAGCAATGAACAACATTGTGTGCTGTCTGTTCAGGCTTTCAGGGCGTGCTTGTAAATGCGAGTGTTCGGCTTGTTAGGGAGGAGCCCAAGGCCAGCTGTGAGAGCGTATCCTCCTTCCGGCTGGGCATGCCCGGAACACCTCGCCCGGGAGATGTCCGGATATATTTATTTTATTACATGTTTTATTGTTGTACTTTTTGTTTTTTTGTGTCAATGACTAAATCAGGAAGGGGG
This sequence comes from Oostethus manadensis, assembly GCA_024372805.1. NCBI lineage: Eukaryota > Metazoa > Chordata > Actinopteri > Syngnathiformes > Syngnathidae > Oostethus > Oostethus manadensis. Next base: position 797,518 of record QODF01000080.1, on the reverse strand, counting down.
CCAACACTTTTTTACACCACTGTAGAGCAATAGTGACACTAGGTCATTAGTTAAAGTATTTCTAAATAATGCTTACAATTTCAACCAAACTCTCACTAGATATAGGAAGCATGGCTCCCGCTTGCTGGTTCCGCTTGATTGGGAGTTAGAGACTGGCAGATCCTTGCAAGGAGTGTCCGAGGCTGGCAGAGTGACTCTGTGGTGCCAGGTAAGGATTTCAACTCACAACCTCGTCAGTATTCTAATGTACAAAAACATCCACATCTTCCCGCAATATTCAAGAGGAACATTAACACACCGTGGAACATACGGTGGTGCTTCTCGTTATTAATTCCTTCCAAAAGGATAAAAAAACAAAACTACTTTTGGTCATGTGGATGAGAAGAAGTTAGCGTGATGACCCCACAGTCAGGAGATCAGGGCTCGAATCTCCATTGGGCATCTCTGTGTGGGGTTTGCATGTTCTCCCCGTGTGTGCGTGGGTTTTCTCCTCCGGTTTCCTCCCACATTCCAAAAACATGCATGTTAGGTCAATTGGCGACTCTAAATTGTCCAAAGGTATGAATGTGAGTGTGGATGTTTGTTTGTCTGCCCTGCGATTGGCTGGCGACCAGTCCAGGGTGTGCCTCGCCTCCCGCCCAAAGCCAGCTGGGATAGGCTCCAGCATACCCGCGACCCCAATGAGGATAAGCGGCCTAGAAAATGTGAATGAATAATTTGCTAATACATGACAACAAGAAGCAGGAGTCTATGACGTCACCAATGTTTTTTTTTACAAAACACAATACACCCTTTTCTAGTTTTACACTTCTACTTGCATATGCATAAAGAATGCATATGCAAGTAAATAAAAGGGATAATTCACAAACCTATAGAGCTTGAGCTACTGGTCAATCTTTGGGACTTTGCCAGTATGAATGATTACAGCAGTGCCCTCCCCAGTCCTGACTGAAAGTATCAGCGCACACACATCGGACCTCCGCACAAGCAGAGAGATTAAGCGAGGGAGAGAGAGATCTCACGCAGGTTCACAGTCGAGAAGAGGGATCGAGAAGATGTGTTGACAAAGGCCGACGCGATGTGGCAGCGAGATCAGCACAAACGCAACTTTCGTGTTTTGCTATGAGTTATTTCTTGAAGTCAAGTGTTTCTCACCTTCTTTATCAAACCGCTGGCAGCCATTTTGGCCTTTTTTCCCAAATGACCTCTAGGAATAACTCGAAGGTAGTGTTTGCATCGTGTCTATGGCAGCAAACACGTCTTTGATCCAGTCAAGGCATAAACAACAGGCTCGTAGCTCAAAAGAACAGAACAATTCAGGTTGGTTTTGCCCCGGTGCTCCGTAGAAGAATTACTCCCAAGTTCAAAAATGCACAGCTACATTTTTGACGCTCCACTGTATATTTAAAAAGACTTCATCATGCCCAGATGGGAATGCAGATTCTGACACCCGTTGTGCTCCTTTATTCAGGCAGAAAACCCCCTGCTCAACTACACCATCCTCTACCAAATGGTGGCCTTGTATGATTACTCTGCTCAGGGTCCGGAAGATTTAGAGTTCAGCGAAGGCGACACCATCGACATTCTGGGTGCAGGTAAGTCCATGCATCATTACATGAAGTAAAGGATGGGAACACGCGTGTGCTTCACGTTGCTATTTTCTCCATCGTTCTTGTCTTTATAGTTAATGAAGAGTGGCTCGAGGGACACTGTGCAGGAAAAATCGGCATCTTCCCCAGCAACTTTGCCATGAGGGAGAATGACACCTTTACACAGAGGTCTGAGTTCTAAAACAGACTTTTACTCCTTCTGGATCGTCAGATGGACTCAATAATTTATACAACAATGCAAACGTTTTGCGTAGAACTTCATTTCGTGGAAGTTCATTTTTTCAACTCCCATCTGTGCATAGAAACTTGTGTTGATTTGATCATCATATTTGTCAAATACAATGAATCAAATGAGTAAATGCAAGCTACATGTATATTTTATCAGGAGATTAGGGTTCAAATCTCCGCTGGGCATCTCTGTGTGGAGTTTGCATGTTCTCCCCGTGCATGCCTGGGTTTTCTCCGGGTACTCCACTTTCTTCTCACATTCCAAAAACATGCATTATTTGGCGACTCTAAATTGTCCATTACAGTATGAGAGAGTGAATGTCCAGGGTGTACCCCACCTCCCGCCCATAGCCAGCTCGGATAGCCTCCAGCATAACCGTGACCCTAATGAGGATACGCGGCATAGAAAATGGATGGATGGATGTATTCAATTTATATCATCGTAAGTCAAGTTACGTAGTAGCAAAATTATAGAGACGTCATTATTATGACTGCTCTCACACCAAATGAAAGGGAAATTAACTTTGCACCTTTTCACTGCAGTGTCCAGAAATCCCTTGTCTATCACAATTAATTGTGATGCCGACCGTGTGATTCCTTCTTTGTAAATATAGTAATTTGATAGAAAACCTTGTAAATATGCTTTCTTACATTATTAGAGCCCACTAGACATGAACACCCCCATAGTCACCTTTACACTCTTATTACCCAATACAGTAGACATAATAGGACTTAAATGTCCAAAGATGAGGAGGTGAGGACAAGCGGTATACTAAATGAATGGATCGATGGAGTAGACATAAAAGATAAAACTCATGGTCTTGTGTGTTGCTGTTGATGTGTTTTGGGGCTATGGCGGCTGAGTGGAGGGCGGACAGGAAGTGACATCAGGAGTTCAGGGTTGAGTTTTAGCTTAGCGTGGGTCATGGCTGTACCTGTAGCTGTAAGTATAGTGTTACAGATTGTTGTAGCTTTTGAAATCATTCACACCTTCAATAAAAGCCTGCCATTCAAGCAAGTCTGGTGCTTGTGTATTACCGACACCAAGTGACCGGTGTAAAATACATATAATCACAACAGCTTTGAATGCGTCTTAGTTTAGTATTTTACTTCATTTATCCGTTGTTCTGCTTTGAAATCGTTAATTTAGGCAAATAAATATGCAAATTATACACCGTTTTAGACCAGTTGTAGTTTGTATTCGACAACGAGACAGCATGATTTATTAATATAGTTTTGAAAAACTGATGGAGTGAACTGCAAAATTCAAAGCGCAAAGTGGCAAGGGTTTACTGTACAACAAAATTGTATTAATAATTCTGTATGCCTATGAATATGGTCATGCATCAAGGTCAAGGCCTCAAGCAGACCCACCACCTGCAGGGGCAAGTATAAAGGTCCAGTGCCATGCGATTTGGGCGGTGGTCGAGGGCGGGTGTCCGGGCAACCTAGTTTTCGGCGGCCAAATCTGGTTCTTGGGACATGGAACGTTACTTCTCTGGTGGGAAAGGAGCCCGAGCTTGTGGAAGAAGCAGAGACATTCCGACTAGATATAGTCGGAGTCAACTCAACCCATTATGGGCTCTGGAACCAAATTCCTTGAGAGGGGCTGGACCTATTTCTACTCTGGAGTTGCTGCAGGGGAGAGGCGGCGAGCTGGTGTGGGCTTAGCCCCCCCGGCTTGGTGCCTCTGTGCTGGAGTCATCCCCAGTAAACGAGAGGGTTATTTCCCTACGCCTTAGGGCTGGGAAAAGGGTCCTGACTGTGGTTTGTGCGTACGCGCCGAACGGCAGTTCAGAGTACCCAGCCTTCTTGGAGTCTATCAGAGGGGTTCTGGAGAGCACCCCAGCTGGTGACTCCATAGTTCTGCTGGGAGACTTCAGCCACCATGTGGGCAATGACAGCGTGACTTGGAGGGGCGTGGTTGGGAGGAACGGCCTCCCTGACCTGAACCCGCGTAATGTGTTGTTGCTGGACTTCTGTGCAAATCACAGTTGTCCATAACACCATGTTTGAACATAAGGATGTCCATAAGTGCACTTGGCACCAAGACACCCTCGGTTGCAGGTCTACGATCGACTTTGTGGTTCTACCATCAGACCTGCGTCCACATGTTCTGGGCACGCGGGTGAAGTGAGGGGCTGAACTGTCAACTGACCACCACCTGGTGGTGAGTTGGATTAGATGGCTAGGAAAGATGCAGGACAGACCTGGTACACCCAAACGCATAGTGGGGTGTGCTGGGAACGTCTGGAGGTGTCTCCCGTTCGTCGGGTCTTTAACTATCATCTCCGACAGAGTATCACCTGCATCTCGAAAGAGAACCGGGATAATAAGTCCGAATGGGCCGTATTCCGTGCCTCCATTGCTGAGGCAGCCAGCCGTAGTTGCGGCTGCAAGGTGGTCGGTGCCAGTCGTGGCGGCAAGACCCAAACCCGATGGTGGACACCGGGGGTTAAGGCTGCCGTCAAGCTGAAGAAGGAGTCCTATCAAGCGTGGATGGCTTGCGGGACTCCCGAAGCAGCTGACAGGTACCGGCAGGCCAAGCGGCATGCTGCTTTGGGGGTGGTCGAGGCAAAAACCCGGGTGTGGGAGGAGTTCGGTGAGGCTATGGAGCACAACTTTTGCTCGGCCTCAAAGACCTTCTGGCACACCGTCCGATACCTCAGAAAGGGGGAGCGGTCCCCAGTTCACATTGTTTACAGTGCGGACGGGGGCTTTCTGACCTCAACTGAGGATATAGTTGGTGAGGCCCTTCTTAATCCCACTGACATGCCTTCCATAGAGGAAGCAAAGTCTGAGGACACGTACGTGGACAGTTCTATCACCGTGGCTGAGGTATTTGGGGTAGTTAAAAACCATCCCCAATGGCAAGGCTCCAGGGGTGGACAAGTTTCGCCCTGAATTTCTCAAGTCTCTGGATGTTGGGGGACTGTGTTGGTTGACACGCCTCTACAACATTGCATGGAAGTCAGGAACAGTACCTCTCGACTGGCAGACCGGGGTAGTGGTCCCCATTTTTTAAAAGTGTGACCGGAGGGTGTGTTCCAACTATAGGGAGATCACATTCCTCACCCTCCCTGAGAAAGTCTATTCAAGGGTGCTGGTGGTTTTCGTCCCGGGTGAGGAGTTTGGCCATCCGGGAGGAGCTCAGAGTAGAGCCGCTGCTCGTTCACATCAAGTGGAGCTAGTTGAGGTGGCTCGGGCATCTAGTCCAGATGCCTCCCGGNAAAAAGTGTGACCGGAGGGTGTGTTCCAACTATAGGGAGATCACATTCCTCACCCTCCCTGAGAAAGTCTATTCAAGGGTGCTGGTGGTTTTCGTCCCGGGTAAGGAGTTTGGCCATCCGGGAGGAGCTCAGAGTAGAGCCGCTGCTCGTTCACATCGAGTGGAGCTAGTTGAGGTGGCTCGGGCATCTATTCCGGATGCCTCCCGGGCGCCTCCCTGGTGAGGTGTTTCGGGCATGCCCAGCTGGGAGAAGACCTAGGACACGCTGGAGGGACTGTCTCTCACAGCTGGCCTGGGAACGCCTTGATGTCCTCCTGGTGGAGCTGGAAGAGGTCGCCAGAGACCGGGAAGTTTGGACTTCCCTACTGAGACTGCTGCCCTCACAACCCAGATAAGTGAAAGAAAATGGAATGGAATCAAGGTCATTGTACTCTCAAGGCATTGAATGGATGGCAACAAACCTGTTGGTGCGCAGTGGTTGTTATTTTCCGTTCCCCCCAGTGGGGGGTCAGAAATGTTTTTGCCCCCCTTCCAATTTGAAATACGATACGAAATACGAGAAACTGATAATATCCATTTATCTTTACTGTACAGACTAAACTCAAGACTGAAACTAGCAAAATGCATCAAAATGGAGAGCACTGGAGATTGCATGCTGAGTACGACAAATGTTGGCAGGTTGGCACTCATATTCAAAGTCCTCCCTGCCTCTCTGACATTTCACTGTGCCCCCCCCCAAAAGTGAGAACCACTCGCTTCTCATCCCAGCAGACAGATACCCCCATGATCAAAGGTCACATAGGACAGCTGTATTCTGAGGGGATGGTGCATGGTGTGAGTAATCTCTAAGGTGGAAAAATGATTTTACTCTTTCGGGATGCAAAACTGCAGCCGTTAAGATGCAGCTGAGTGAGACCTCTGCCAACCAGCAACCTTGAGCGGTCCATGAGCTGCTCGGATGAGAGACAACCTGAACAGGCCAGTTGCAATTCATTCAGTGACCTGAGAAAGTAATTATGCATTGTTACAAGCTGTATTCTGTCTATAATATCTGTGATATTCCTACTTGCACCTCATGTTGTCATGTTTTGTTTTTATTTTGTATGACTGGACACCACACATGCAAATGGGATTTAGTGTCATAGTATTTTTTTGTTAATTGGATGGCTGATATCAATCTAAGACACCAGTCATGATTAGTCTGTCACGTGACACCAATTAAAAAAAAAATTTTTTTAATTTTTTTTTTTTTTTTTTTTATTATTAAAATTTTTTCTATTATCAAATAGTGCAATTTTTTGGACAAGGCATGAAAACTTTCAGTATTTCACCAAAATGTAAACATGTTCACGGTCCTGTGAAGAAATGTGTCTGATTGCAGAGCACAGCCAGGATTGCGCTGATAAAGGCTTAACGAACAAGGTTTCTGCCAGACAAATGCATCAGAGGGCAGCTCCTCAAACGTGCTTGCAAAGCAGCCAGCAGGGATGCAGCTGCTGATGCCTTGGAGGTCCATTAACTTCAATGTGTTCAACAACTGCAGAGGCTTATAGTTATATAAGCAAAAAGCTACTCTTCAGCCACCGCCCACCCCTGACCGATACTCACCAGCACAAATGCTTCCAGTGGACCAACAAATACCTGCAGATTCACTGTAAAGTGCTATGTTACGGTGTAGATGGGAACCCAAGATGCGAGACAGAGGAGCGTGCAATAAGTCCAAAGAGTTTATTCAGGTCTTGGGGGGAAGAAAAGTAGCAAAACAGGGTATAGCACTAAGGCTAAGAACTTAATCCAAAAAGTACAAAATGACGAGTAGAACTAAGGGCAAAGCAAAGTGCTTGTGCAACCACAACAACAGTGTGGGCTAACAACAAAAAGACACACCGAGGGCCCGGGTAGAGGTCTGGGAACAAAAATCAAACAAAGATTACTTGCCTACGGAAGTACTGATTCAACTACGAAGGCGGCAGCGGCGGCACAAGTATTCCCCGAAGACGGTCAGCACGGCGCACAAGCATGTGGATGAACAACTCGGTAACCTAGCTCTGTGGCAGCTGGCATAAATAGGCCTAATTGCCAATCTGTCACACGTGTGCCTCCTAGGTCCGCCTCTATTCAGCACTTGGGTAGTCTAGGCATGAGAAAAAAACCAGTGAATGTCCAGAAAATAGCACTAACACAAAAACACAAACAAACACTAAAAACAGAACCTAACAGTAAAGTGTTTCATTCACGCTAAAAATGAGGAAAATGTTTGCCCTAAAAACTGAAGTAATAACATGAAAAGTTGAGTTCAACCTGAAGACCTGAACGGTCCGGAGTTGTTAGGTTAAGTACAAAGCGATAAAAAATTCAAATCAATTGTTGAATTGTAGCTGTTCTGCTAATTTGGCCAGATCCTGGTGACAGACGCATCTGATGGCGGCCTCCAAGTCCTGGTTAGTCTGTTCCATCTGACCATTGGTTTGGGGGCGATAGCCGGACGACAGACTGGGAAAGGTCCCCAGGTCCGTACAGCTGGCCTTCCACACAGCTGACGTGAACTGCGGGCCCTTGTCAGAGATAATGTCCGTCGGAATATCATGAAGTCTGACCACGTCGGAAAACCAACAGCCCCGCAGTCTCCAGCAAAGACAGAAGACGTAGGAGCCCAGCTGGCGCTTGATGAGAGAACTTATTCCTGGAGCAATCAAGAGCAGGCCGTCACAAACTGCTGGTGTCCTCTAAGACCAATGGCCTCAAGAACCGCTGAGACAACAGGAACAATGTGCGGCGGAGTCCGGGATGGCAGGCCAACTTGGGCCCAGGTGATAACTTCTGAGCGCAACCCTGGTACCACAAATTTTTAGTCGTTTTTACAGAAATAAACACATATATAGTGTGGACTGTAAATTAAGAGTGCATGCAGCAGAGGGCAGCACTGCTTGTTTAGATTTAACATTCAAGTGAAGAAGAATAAATACAGGAAGTGTTTCTAAGTGTTTCCACACAGACTTTGAATTAATCATACCACTATAGCATTAGCGTAGTAGCATTTTTTAGCTCTTTTCATTGGAAGACACATTTCTAATATTAAGCTAGGTGATAGCTTAATGACAAAAGATGCCAGCATGCTAATAATGATGTAAGAGGATTTTTTCATAGACAAAAACATATATAAACGGTCTGCAGCAGATGTGTGTGCGTGTGTGTAGTGATGAGGCGATAGTGAACGTCAAGAGTATCTTGGCCA